>QJOB01000087.1:0-252798 GCA_004155035.1 Monosporascus sp. 5C6A | reverse complement strand
AGCCCCTTTGAGCCAGTCACGTGACATGGATCCACCGTCGGGTCTTGCTCACTCCAGGCTCCGACCGTTTTTGGAGTAGCCAAGCCCGCTGGGCCATAACATATAGCGTTAATAACAAGTTTTAATATAATACGTACACTTATTAAAAAGCTATAAATACGATTAGCTAAAAGGAATAAAATCGATTTAAATTAATTAAATATGTTATAATTAAATTATTTAAATTAACGTACTATACAAGCAAATCGGATGTATAAGCGAGTCAGATAGTTTGTAACACCTTGCAACAACAAATCCAAATAACTTAACCACAATATATCAAATTAATTAAAATCAAACGTATTCTTTATTACAAACCGTATTTATAGCTTTGGAATAAATGCACGCATTATATTAAAGCTTACCGTAAACGCATATTGCTGTTTTTTTCTTCTAGCCGTTTTGTAACCGATTATTTTCAACAGTTATTAATAACATTCTTTATTATTACTTTTTTTATTAACCAAAAACACTTGTTTATTCCGTATAATAAGTTATATTCTTTATTAGAAACGTTTGTTTTAATAATTTTACTGCGCAAAATCGAATTGTCGCTCCGACAAGTCCTGCGATACTGTCAGATATAGGGGATGTCAGTTGCGTTGTTATATTCAGCTAATTGCGCAGTTTCTCAATACGCGTACAGCTTTTGTGTAGCCTAGCAACGGAACAATTATCCTCCGATCAGGGCGTAACTAGGGTACTTTAGCACCCTGGCTAGCTAACACACCCCTTTAACGCCTTGAAGAATTCGGGGCGTTAATCGCCACATTTTCATCACTTTCTAAAGCCACAGCTTTCCATTCAACTTTTCCTCCGGTAATTATATCCTCCTAATCAGCTAATTCCTTATTAAAAATAACTCTTAAAATCTTTCTCCGCAGGTTTAAGGCTTCTGTAATATCTACCAATTCTAGCTGCTCTTTAAAATACCTAAAAGGTTCTTGGGATAAGGTTTTAATTAATTTATTAGCTAATATATCGCCTGTAAACGTATAATCTATTTTAATCAAACGCTTCTTTATTATTTTTCGCAGTTAATAGTTATATATATCTACGTACCGTAACTTTATCTATAAAAAGGCAACGTCGGCGTTAATAAACCGTATAGTTTATTAATTGTCACATTATATATTTAAAAATCCTGCATCCAGGTTAATTCTTAATTTTTTAATTAATCGAAAAGCAAATAAGGTTTTTTTAACAGCTTACGTAAAAAATAACAACTTTGCTTCGGTTATAAAAATAGTTACTGTATCTTACTTATTTACTTGCTATCTTATTACTTTTTTAAATAACTTCATAACGTAAGTTTAAAAACTTTTTCGATTAATTATATTGTTTACAAAAAAGGCGTTATTTTAGGTATTTATTAAGTCCTTATTACCGAACTATAACGTTAGCATTTTAATGCCGATTAGGTATTATATAACGCAATTAGCTGCTTTATAATATATATTACTAAAGTTCTGGTTAAATCGAGCAAGCCTGGATATTGGAAAGGATATATTAAATCGCGTATTAACTGCGACGTATAAAATAAAACCGATTTTTTTAGTATTTATTAATAAAATCTAAATAAATTAAATTAAAATTCGGTAATAACTTTTCCTTTGTTATTAATATCTTTGGAAAGTTACTTAAATTTTCTTTAAGGATTAAGTTAGCTAGTTTATTTATAAAGTCGGATTGGGATAGCTAGATTTTTCTATTAAGTTTATCTTTAATTACTTCAATTCCAAGGAACTACTAAAAATCCCTACTTTTTGTAAAGATATACCGTTCCTGTATTTGCTGAATTAACCGGTTAATAAAAGCTTAGTCTTTCTTGTTATACGCGGCAACAATGTCGTCGACGAAAAAGAAGAAAAGTACCCCTTAACGAATAAAGTAACAGGGCTTATAAAAACGGGGCTAAATCCCAAGTTTCTAAACGTATTAGTAAAATCTTTCTGCTAAAGTAACGGTGATTTTTTTAAGTTATATAAGGCCTTTCTAATTAGAAATATCCTGCCATGTTAAGAATATCCTAGGGGCGTTTTTATGTATGTTTCGTAAGGTAAATTCGCATTAACGAAAGCATTTATAACGTTATATTGTTTAAGTTTTAAGTTGAACCTAGCCGTAATAACTATTAAGGTTTTAAAAAACCTTCCGGCTAAAGTAAATACGTATATATTATTATAAATAATAAGTTATTGATTACTTCGTATAATAAAACGTACCTTATATTTCTAAAACCAGCTATGCTTATTAAACTTATAAACATATACCTATATATACCTTAGGACCTATTTCTTTTTAATAACAGACTGATCGACGACCTTCCAGAACTCTATATTCCTGTAACTTTGCAAATAAGCCTTTTCGGCTTCTAGAAATAACTTTCTTAACGGATATATATTTAGCTTTTTATAGCTTTTCGACAGTAACGGTAAGTTTCGCCTGTATACCCGGCCCTGTAACTTAAGTAACACTTTTATTTTTAATTTTGTTCTTAATATATTAAAACTTTTCCGATTAAGGTAACGTAAGTTTTGAGCTATCTTTTTCTTTAAATTTTCGCAATTTACCGGCCAATTATCGATCGTATTAACAAAATGGGTTAATCGTTTAACGTTAAACGCGGTTTTTTATACCTTGTAATTATACCGATAATTATTTTTTCGATATGGAACGTACGGAAAATTTACGTTTATAATTTATAAAGTGCTTTCGTTTTTTACTGTTATTTTGGGTTAAATAGCGTAATAAAAATCTAAAGCTGCTTTTATTTCTTCCGTTAACGTAATAATTATAATAATTATTAAAACGGACGTTAGTAAGAGTAATAGTTTAGGGGACGGTAATAGTTTAAATACAGCTGTCGTATAAAAATAATTAATCCTTTACGTATAGTCTGGTTTTGCCCTTTTCCGTACGTTTTCGACGCCAGTATTATTTTGGAACCATCTTTTTTATCTAGCCGTTAATTAAATTATTTTATTTAAGTTTTTATCTTTTTCGTATATATATATAAAGTAACCGTAAACTTAATTAAGTACTTAAACTTGTCGAAGTAGGTTTTATAACTTGTTTTCGGTAACGTAAAAAAGGTTATTTTTAAATTTTTTAATATTACCTAAAAAAATAATCTTTTCGTTAAACTATACGTTTTAAATAACAATAACCTTATTTGTTAAAAAGTTCCAAATTTCGTATATATTTGTCGATTGGTAACCGATAAGGAAATTAATCTATATTTTAGAATTTAATTTTTAAAACCTTTATTCTTTCTTTATAACAATAAACGTTATAACGTAAGCTATATAGCCGTAAGTTTTTAAATAAACCTGTTAAAGCTTGTGATTAAGTACTATAACGCCGTTTTTATATATCAAGTATATATAATAAATTTGATATAGGATCTGCCAAAAAAAACGTATTTAGGAATACGGTTATATAGGTATATTGCAGTTTTAAAAATATATACAATTAAAAACGCAAGTAACTTAACGTTATTTCGTATAACAATTACTTTCTTTTTAATTATATCCCTTAAGCGTTCTATACCCCCGTTTTAGGCCTGGATATATAATATTAAAAGCTTAAGCTTAATACTAAAAAAAGGTAACTAAAGGATATCTCGAAATAGGTAATTTTTTAAAATTTCGTTATCGTATTCGATTACTTATAAGAAAACTTTATCTTAATTTTTCAAAACGCCTAATAAGTATTAAAACGTAATAATTAATATATTTTATTTTCGGTTCTTAAAGTAAATATCTTAAATAAAGCCTTAGTATTTATCGGTTATAAACATAACATATCTATATCTTTCAAGGTTTTTTTTAAAGTTTATAAAATCGACGGCAATTTTTTATCCTAATCGGAAAACTTTTTTTCTAAGCTTACGGCGTATTTACCTTTTAGCTTTTACCTTGCCATATACTTAGCATTTAACAATTATAAAACCCTTTAACCGGACTTCCTTAATATAAAACTGCAACTAAGCAATTACTTTAAGGCCTAAATAACTTAATTAGAAATACTACAAAGTACTGTTACCTGTACGTAATAATTTCGACGTCCTTAAATTAATATTTCGTTTATAAATAACTAAAATTACGCGAAACGTTATTATGTTAATATTTTCGATAACAAACTAATTAAATTTATTTATTAAAATAACCATAATTTAATTATACTTATTTTGAATATAATTGTTAATTTTTCGATTATCTTATTAAAAACTTTTCTTTCGAAATTATCGAAACGATACCAAATTACAGGCAAATTCTTCGCAATAAACTACGTCGTATAAACGTAACATTTTCGTACTGCTAAAGTTTTAAAATAACATATTAACCTTTCCGTAACTTTTAATCGGAACGAAGCTATTACCCGTATATGTCCCGTTATTTTATATAATAAACCTGAAGTTTAAAAACTTATTAAAAAAGTTAAAAATATATATCGTAAACTCTAAGTCCAAAATAAACAAATTCTTCAAAAGGTAAAACGAAACGTTTATAACAACCTATTAATTAATAATTAAAAAATACACCAGAATTTGCTTTACTCCCTTTAAAAATTAATCTATCTTTTAGGTAATTATTTTATTTATGGATTTTGATATACGGTTAATCTTTTCTTTTAAAAACTAATCAAAAATAATTCGATTCTTAATTAACAGTATTACTAAACCCGTAAATCGGAAATTTGCTAAAACTTTCTTAAAAAAGGCATAAAAACATTAAGGTAACTTATAGGTAATACTAAAGCACGTTTTATAACGGGTACCTTATACGTTTAATTCCTTACGTTTTCGTTTACTGGAATTTCGACCCGTATAGAAACCTTTACGGCTACCTCGCTTCGAGCCTAATGGCCTGTCTTTCGGCCTGTTATTTTCCTGATTAAAATCTTTTTAATTAAAGAAATCTATAAAGATCTCTTAAAACGTTAAAAACGCTGTTTTAATGTTTCGTAATACAGACGGTAAATAGGTTATAACCCAATAATCCAGAAAATTAGCAGCTACTTTTTGGTAACTAATCGTGCCGTTTCTGATCTTAGCTTTCCGTACTATCTGGAAGGTAGTTGTCCAATTCTCTATAAAAAAGTTACAGCTGTACATAAATCGTTAACCTATACAATTATTAATTTCGTTTCCGGAATTCCGTATTGCTATTTTTAAGCCATTATCTTTTGTTATTTCACGACTTATTCGTTTAGCTTCTTACTTAACTTCGAGGCTTGTTTTAACTTTTCGCGGTATTTTCGTTAGGTATTAATCAGGAACTTATCGTTATATACCTTGCCGGATTCAGCCAGCGTAACATACTATTCCCGTAAAAAATTTTTTGGAAAAAAGCTCGTTTCTTTAATTACTAAAAATACCGTTTCCAAGACCTAATTTATAAAAATATTTACATTTTTCCGGAATATATCGTATTTCCGATTTATGTAAGTAAATTCGGTAAAGTTTTAATTATAAACTTGTCGGCTTTCGGTTATTATCTTAAAGGTATTTATTAAGTAGCTCATAAAATCGATTTTTTCGAAGGTTCCTCCTGAAAAAGAAAATGCAACTGGGGTATTAATCCGCGTTATATGGCGAATTCGTCTTTTCGAATAAGAGGTTATATCGGGTTTCGTAAGTTTAATAAACCACTAAAACTTTTAATTAAAATCAATATAATCCCAAAAATCAAAAACGCGTACTCTAAATTGGAATTCGTTTTTAAAGCAGTCCCAGTCTTTAAATCCCTTGTAAGTAACGGAGGTCGACGGTACGGTCGTTATTGTTGTTATTAAAGTATATAGAGATAATTGCTACTGAAATACAGCCTATATCATCTTAACAGCAGCTAATCAATTAATAAATTACTCGAATTAAGCGAATAAGACTCTTAATTATCAGATATAAGGGATATCAGTTGCGTTGTTGTATTCAGCTAATTACGCAGTTTCTCAGTACGCGTACAGCTTTTGTATAGCCTAGCAACGGAACAATTATCCTCCGATCAGGGCGTAGCTAGGGTGCTTTAGCACCCTGGCTAGCTGACAGATACCGCAACACGCCTTACGACGCGCCCTACGACGCGCCCTAAAACCTGCCCCATAACAAGCGCTACAGCCTTACCCCACAGCCTTACAACGCGCCCTGCAGCCTTCCAATACGACGTATTTTGCGAATATCTTCCACGTATTAAAGCCGGACAGAAAACGTTTGCGTATATGGGTTAAGAATTCGGTCGGTAATCGTTTTCTTATCGGTCGGCTTTAAATACTATCGAAATGGGGGTAATATTAGCTTGGATACGCCAGAAAGGAATCGGTTGTATACGGGTTAAAAAAACCAAGAAACAAAGTTACGCCCGCCATAAACTTTAATATAATGCATACATTTATTCCAAAGCTGTAATTACGGTTTGTAATAAAAAATACGTTTAATTTTAATTAATTTAATATGTTATAGTTAAGTTATTTGGATTTGTTATTGCAAGGTGCTACAAACCATCCGATTCGCTTATGCATCCGATTCGCTTATATAATACGTTAATTATTACAAAGTGTTAAAAAACGGCTTGTTTGTTTATATAGCTCGTTTGCTTATATAATATCTTAATATTAGAAAATATATGTATAAATATATCGTATATGTAACAAATAAAACGTTATATAAATAGGTTTCTGTGTTACATATATAAAATTGAAAACCGTGGAATTTTATCATTTCTTGTTGCTTTTCAAAATAAAAATATGTAATGGGGCGTGAAAGGGATAATGCGTGAAGTGGGTCTCTGACTTTAGTACAGCTAAGAGCGAAATTGGCGTCCTGTCGCTTAAACTCGTTAGAAGTAAATAAACGCACGGACGTGATGACAACAGTACGTATTCATTTTTATCCACACATGGTACTTAGCGGGTACTTCATCCGAGAGACGGATATACAGTTTTGCCGCATCCAACACTGTCAGCACCGAATTTGGGACCAAGGCAGCCCTGGAGCCATGTGTCATCGCAACTCTTGTTCTTCTGCTCACAGCACCATCGACATCCGCACCACACGCACAATGGCGCCAAATCTTATTCTCCACAAGCGTTTTCTAATTCAGAACATAATCAATAGTAAGCTACAGCTATGAGCGAAATCAACGTCCTGTCACTTATCCTTTTTCATGCCATAACAAGCACACGAGGATACTGATAACGGTGTGTATGGGTTTTTATCCATACCGGGTACTTAACCACTTTCATCCCAGAACGAATGCACTATTTGCCCTATCCAACCATGTCAGCACCTCACCCAAGCCGGACCAAGGCAGCGGTAGATAAGCAGTACCAAACTCCGATATGCCCCTTAATCTGTCGCCCACTCGCCCTAGAGCCCAATTGTCCAAGCATCCGGGTTCACCTCGCACTTGTAGAAGCATTGGCTGTTTCGCGGACCTTCTCTCGGGCCCTTATTAATATATCTACGATTATTGATCATGACCTCGCAGCTTCCGTTTGGAACGGACCTTTGATCACCATCGGTACCACGTGCCAGCTCAATATCAACGGGAGAGCCATCGTTTTCGATAATAAAGTCTATGACCAAGTGTTGCTGGCCATAGCCACCCGGGTTCCCACCCCAGTTGACCTTGGTCGATGATATGCTGACGTTGGGGTGTTGCACTGGCGAATCAGGGTCGGATAGGATGAATGCAGATGGCGTTAAAAGTCCGATCTCTCCCCAGTCAGAGTTGATGGTGAGCCGGCACTTGGTCCGATGGCGCCGAGGATGCGAAACAATCCACAAGTATGCGTTTTCGACATCCCGAGAGCGACGGGATACCTCTGGGTCTGGCGATGTGCTCATAACATCCCAAAGCGCCACTGTCTGAATGGATATGATGCTGGGGTGTTGTTGATGCGTCTTGACCCACTCTTGGAATTTCTGATAGACGTCGTCATCGCCCGTCACGCCAGAAATGATAGCCGTTGCCAAAGTGGCATCCCCGCCAATACAGGAGCATGTCTGTTGCATCTTGTTGGAAAATGACCTGTATTGATCAGTCCCGGCTACGGTCGCGTCAATCCTCCCACCGGTGAAGAGGCCCTTGAAGGCGAAGCTCAAATTGGCGTGGAAGCTCTGATTCACAGAGCTATCGGAGTTCTCGCATCGGATGTGCTGAGAACGATTTGGGCGATTAGTATGCTATGCCTACTACATTTGTGGCTGAAACTCACCAATTGGAAGCGAGCTCCGAAGTTCAACCCGGTAATAATATGGCTGCCAAGGTTTCCGAAGAGATTGGCATACGCGGCGACGATGACGGGGTCGGGGTTGCTTGGGCAAAAGGATCCGATACTGGCCAAACGCTGTTTCAGAACATCTGAATTGATATCGCTGTCCCACCCATCAAAGCCGACGTGCGCCATGGCATGACTGAAAGAGAACATCGAGTACCGCATGGAGGAGTTGAACAACTGGGCAATAGAACGATGTATAGATGCACTGCCAGAAATGGCCATGAACTTTGCCGATACTGACGCGTCAGTTTTCATAGCATTCGAGGCTGCTGTGCCGCTTTCATAGTGTTCATACGCGGCTGTCGGGAGCGTTAGCTGAGCACACCGAAACAAGTTGTCAAGCGAAGGGTGTGAAGGGTACTGGAACTGGTATTGGCACCACTCGAAAAAAGAAGGTTATCCGGAACGGCCCATGTGATATCACGGATGGTTTGGTGGGATGATGTCCTAGACAGCTTAAGGACGCGGGATGCTCTCAAAACACAATTGGCGATCGAGTTGATATCAATCGGCGAAGCTAGGGTCATATCCAACCCAAAGCCTAGCCAGCTGCGTGGAGGAAAGAGAGATTCGCCCATGTTAACAACAAGGCATTGCTATGTTGGCTCGATTGAAGACTCTGAAGGACTAGATGCAGATTTCGCTTCTAGCTATACCATGCTGCGACTCTCGGTAGGCTTGATTTCTGGTGCCAAAGCTCGAAGATGGCTGTTGTCATCTCTTGGACCTTTGACCAACGCGCCACGTTGGGTATCTGTTGGGTTTAGCGCCTAGCCGGCTAGTGCCGGGTGCACATGACTGGCAACATCGTCATTGACGGTGTTTCGCTAGCATGCTTCTAGGGTGCGGCTGCGGCATCGCAAATGTATTGATAGATGGAGGACAACGGTACGGACTTAATGCGAGCGCGGTGGAGGGGGAAATGCAAGAAGTAGCCCTCTGGGACTAATACCTCGATAGACTAACTGAGCCGGAAGGGGATGCCACTGTACGTATCGAGCATGGTCAAGTTTGAACCTTCCGCCCCATTACCACACTGTCCGAGAAATCATGTAAGCTTTTAACCATTGCGCCTAATCGGAAATTAATCGCAAAGTAATAAGAAAAAGACCGGGATATTTACAAATACGACCTAAATGTACAAACTTATAAGGTAATGTTAAAACTGGATTTTTGCAGCCATAACGGATAATTGGAAATATATTTTAACGTAACAAAAAAACGGGGTTTTTTTTTATTAATAACCGCCTTAAAGACAAGTTTAACTTTACGGAAAATGTTAATTCGGCGGCCAATTGCAAATATATCGTCGCGTTTAAACTAGGTACCCGTAATACGAGCTTTTTCAAACTTGCTAATAATTTCTCAATTTTCGACAGCAAAATAACGATAATCTGGGTAGTACTTTTAAAAATAACTAACTAGAATTTAAACAAAAATTAAACGGCGATATTAACAATATTGAAAATAAATATTTATTATATAAAACGCTTTATAATAATAACTAATTACGATATAATTCAAACCGTTTAAAATCTAAACGTAAACCGTACGGTAATCGAAATAATATTATGTTACGTAAATATAATACGGTTTATTACTACCCGTAATCCGAATATCGTTTATTATACCGTTATCGTCGAAGGGATAACGCGCGAAAAGCGTTCAGCTTTTCTAAGTATCAAAATATTACTTTCCATAAAACTGTTTACTAAAATAAACATAATAAACGGAAATAAACGGAAATTACACGTAAAATAAATGGAAAAGATAATACGAATATAAAGGTACGAAAAAACCTAAACGGAATGCATATGTAAAAAAAACCGAAATGTTACGGCCTGACGTCTCGGACGTCTCGATGATTCAAAAACACGGTCGCAACAATGCCACAGGTAACTAAAAGAACCACGTTACAGTCGGAACGGCTCTATATACCAAGACAGAACAGGATTTAATAAAGCAATATAACCCTAAATACCAAGGCATAGCCATTCAGTTATACGGTATAACCTTGGATAGCTATGCAAAATTATCCAAAATACGGTTTAAATATATAGTTACAATCGCTTTTTATTTCCTAAATTTAAAAGCAGCAACTTATAATAACACTTAATTACGCAAAACGTACTTTATTATTATCAAACGTAATAATATAAACTTTATTACTTAAAGTTTACGATTTATCTGTTAACATAAACCGTACGTTTAAGGTTTAATAATTAGGAACTCTTTTAATCGTTATACGTTACAAATTTTTATTTAAAAAAGTCGTTAAACCTTAAATAATATCTTAAATATTATATTAACTAATAACTAACACGATATTATCCAGCAGCTTCAAAACCGGATTAACTAATTAAAACTTATTATTTAGTAATTTACTATAATTACAAATATTACAGTACGTACTTAAACTTTACAAATTAAGACAAGTAAATTTTAGCCGTATAACGGGAAAAGAAACGTTTAAAACTTTTTAACCCAAGTTCGAATTTATTTATACTTTTCAGGAATCGACAACCTAGCGGAAAAAATCCTTACCGTTACGGCTTTCTTTATAAGAAATGCCTTTAATTAGTTTAAACCCGTAATAAAAAATTATCTAAAGAATGTAAACGCCGACAAAGTAACGTTTACGAAATAGCTTTTTGTTAATTATATTAATTTTAAAAACAAACTTAAAATAAATTTCGACAACCCCGATTAAAAATGCATAATAACATAACAGATTTTATATTTACGACAAACCGGACCAACATCCAAATATATAATAACATTTCGAAGCCTTATAGCTAAAACCGACTAGATAAATAATAACGATAATAATTTAATTAACATATTTTATAACGGTTTAAAAGAAAATATTAAAGACGGAATTATCAAGTTCAAACAACCCAGTATTTTTAACAGGTATATTACGGAAACCGTTAAAATCAACAACCGATAATATAAACGACGTTGCGAAAAAAAAACAGTTTATTTTACGAATGGAATAATATAAGCCTAACTAAAAAAAACGTAAGATATCTTTTAGGTTTTATGATACGCAACCAGAACTTATAGAATTAAAAACGATTTAATTACGAAATTTAAATTAGGTCTAGTATTATAATTATAACAAAAAAGGATATTTAATACGTAAGTACAAGGCGCCGAAGTAGCCCAAAAAGCATATATATTAATAACTAATACCTAAAAGAACTTTACAAAATAACGGATTAAAGAAAACGATCGTTATAATACGTTTAAAAAAAATCCAAATTTAAACGAAAAGATCCGATAAGAAATAAAAGCAATTAAAGCGTTAACATAATTAACGATTCGATAATAAGTTGCAGAATAAATAAAATACGGAAGCCCAATTAGTACAAATTTAATAACCCCTTAAAACTTAAAAAAACGATAAGCATTAAACAGTAAATTTAAGATCATTAAAGATAAATAAAAGTTTATTACCACGAAAACCCAAACACCATAAATTAATTTACCTAATAAACTACGTACGACGCAATTACGTAATTTATAAAAAACAATAACGATATATCGTACGACGTATTAATAAGATATAAAAATTTTTTTAACTTTTTCAAATAAAAGGAAATAAAAACGATTAACGATAATACTTATACCTTCATATTATCGCATTACAAAATAAAATTAATGCATTTGCGGCTAAATAAAGTTAATTAAAAAAGAAATACTGTTTATACGACGATCTCTTATATTATTACTAGTGGTATAATTACCAAATACTAAAAAGATTAATGTATTATACGGTAATAAAAGCAATATAACAAATAATCGGTAATTTACAGTTCGACTTAACATTTATTACGGATTTTGAAAAATGACAAGAACTTAAAAAGAAGGTCCAGAGATTAACAGAAAAGTTAGTTTAATACAACATGCAGTATTAGGCTAAACAGGCAGCATCTGGACGAAAAACAGCTAGCTAAAATTACGAAACGCGTATTATAAAGATAAAGGTACAGATCAAAATGCAAGACAAGCAAATCACCTCTTTACAAAAAGCTAATAAATAACTAATGGATCGAATTAAAAAGTTTATAAGGATTATCAAGTACATCGACGACATACTAATCGGCTGTAACGAAGTTATAATATAAACCGAGTCCTTAAAAAAAAGACGCCACCTGTAAAAAAGTTCTAAGATAGCAAAAGCTAAAAAAAAACAACAAAAACTCCTTAAAATGGCTTTAAATACAACAACAAAAGCAACAAATAACCTTATTACGTTACAAATACGAATTAAGACGTATTGGTATACCGCGATAATAAATTACCGAATATTAAGCGCTAATTATATCGCGCCGGAATTGGTAAACGCCTTTAAATTGCTATAGAAAGACAAAAAAAACTCTTATATTATTAAAAACGCCGAAGGACAGGTATTTACTTACAATAATAGGAAAATTATACGAAAAATTAATTACCTCCAGATTTTCGTTAAAAGAAAAATCCAAACCGTTAATTTCGACATAATCCTTAAAAGACTATAATTATATCAATATAACCCCTTAATTAATTAAAATACTAATTAAGTAAAGTTTTCTTTACATTTTATTAACACAAAAAATTTCCATACTTGATCGGACCAGAAAAAAAACGAATATAGGTATAAAGATACGACAGAAACCTTACTATTTAAAAAGATAAGATATAAGAAAGAAAAAGGGCATAACAGACACGTTCGACGTATTATCGTTATTATTTAGGTACAGTTATGTAACATAAACAAGATCTTAGAGAATTAGCTCGAAAAGCTAAAACAAAAAAATATAGTTATTATACTACTATAATATTGCAAATATAAGCGATTATTTAAAAAAAAAGCTAGATATAAAGCTACTCGAACATAATAAATAAGATTACGAGATAATTTTTAAAAAAGATATATTACCGAAATTTTACTTTATTTATAACTTAAATAAAAAAAGCTACAAACGTTACGAAAATACCTAAACGACAAACTTTAAAAAGGTTGAATACGACAATTAACCTTATCCGCAGGATATCCTATGTTTTTTGTATTTAAGAAAAACGGGAAATTACGACTAATTGTAAATTACCGATACCTAAATAGCATTACCTTAAAAGACGGAATACCATTACCTTTAATTATAAAAATAAAGGATCGTTTGCAAGGGATTAAGTGGTTTACCGTATTAAACCTGCAAAACGAATATAACTTATTTGCATTAAGAAAAGATACAAATAGAAAACGGCATTTAAAACAAAATACGAATTGTATAAATACCTGGTTATATTTATAGGATTAACGAATGCCTTAATAATATTTTAACGAATAGTTAACCATGTACTGCGAAAGTACCTAAATATTTTTGTCGTTTATTACCTCGACGACATTTTGATTTTTTTGAAAACAAAAAAATAATATAAAGAATATATCTATATAGTTTTATAAGCTTTATAAGATACTAACCTATTAATTAACGCCGAAAAAAGTCAGTTTTATATATAAAAAGTTAAATACTTTAAATATATTATTACCTTAAGATATATCATGATAAATCCTAAGAAAATTACAGCAGTTATAAAATGGAAACGACTTAGTATTATTAAGGAAATACAGGCCTTTTTTAGATTTGCTAATTATTACAAAAAGTTTCTTAGAAACTTTAGCGGAATTGCTATACCATTAACGAACTTTACTAAAAAAAACGATAATTTAAATAAACGGAAATAATAAAACAAACTTTTCAAAAAATTAAGAAAGCTATTACCAGGTAATTAATGTTAATTATATACGATCTATAACAACTTATCGAACTTAAAACCAACATATTAAATTATGCCCTAAAAGCAGTTATCGGATATAAAAATAATAACGGAATGCTACATCTTATTGTTTTTTACTTTTATAAGTTAAAAGAAATAAAATTAAATTACAATATACTAAACAAAAAGTTTATGATTATAATGTACGCGTTCCGAGAATTTAAATACATGTTACGAGATAACATGTACCAGATTAAGGTTTATACGGATCATAAAAATTTCATATAGTTTACGACAACTAAAAAGTTAATAAAACGACAGTTACGTTATGTAGAAAAACTTGCTAGTTATAACTTTGTTATTATTTACCAGAAAGGTTTAAAAAATGGCAAAATAAATGCCTTAAATCGACGACTAGACTTGGAAGAAAAACTTACTAAAGTCCAACATACGATTTTCGATATTACGGCAGAAGGATATTTTAAGATATGACAGATTGCGATAATTAGATAGTAATAATTCATTAGCTTTTATATAAAAATACGATAATATAATAAAGAGCTATTAGCAGATTAACGATAAGAAAAATAACAGGTATTAGAAGAATATTAGCAAGAATTAATACGATATATATACGAACATCAGCTTTACGGTTACCTAGGAATAAATAAAATACTTAAACGTTTATAAGAAATATATATATTCCTTTATATGAAAAAATAAGTAAAAAAATATTACGACAATGCGATATATATAATAAGGCCAAGTTACGACGATATCGACCTTATGGAAAATTACAACCCTTACTAATCGTAAAGCAATTATGGGATTTAGTTATATTCGATTTTATTACGAAATTATTATTTTTTAAAAAACCCTGTTATAGGAATACATTATAACAGCATATTTGTAATTATTAATCGATTTATAAAGTTTTTTATTTCTTACCATATAACGAAGATATAAATACCGAACAGATAGTATACATTTTCTTTAAATATATTATTAATATATACGAATTACTTATAAAGATTATTTTAAATAAAGGAGTTATATTTATATCGAAGTTCTGGTAAGGTTTAATAACATAGCTAGGATTAAATTATTAGTTATTAAATATATTTAAACTTTAAATAAACGGTTAAATAAAAAGAATAAATTAAATATTAGAAATTTACTTACGATACTATATTAATTACGAATAAAATAATTGGATTAGCAAGTTATTTATAGCGCAACTTAGTTATAACATAAGTTATTACGAAAGTATTAAAATTATTCCAGTAAACGTTAATTTCGGATTTATACCAGATATTTATAAAGACGTATATAACGGACCAGTTAACATAAAAGTTATTTTTACGACGGACGCATTTAAATAGTTATATTACGAAATAAAGATAGAATTAGAATTCGTACGATAATAAATGCAGAAATAGTATAATTAAAAAAGGTTAAAAGGATTAACTTTTCAAAAGGAAAAAATGATTTATTTTGTTATAAAAAATATCCAGATCAAACGATTAAGTTAAAAGTTGGATTATAAGTATATTAATATATATAAGATAATTAAAATAATTTCGGATAATAATTACGAATTAAAGCTACTCCTTAAGGTTAAGATATATCCAGTTTTTTACGTTTCCTTGCTTGAGTTAATAGCGGATATTATTAAAGTTAATATAAGATTTAACGAGGAAGTTTAAAAAACGTACTAATTTATAAAGTAAAAAAAATACTGGATATACGAAAAAAAGACGGATTTACTTAATATTTCGTTAAGTAAAAAAATTACTTAAATTCGGAAAATATATAAAAACTTGTTAAGTATTTTGTAAACGCTTAGCGTTTGTTACAGAATTTTTACTAGCAGCGTTGGAGGTATTAGCTAGCGAAAACTAGTTAAATTGGTTGATAGACGGTTAGTCGGTATTTTCAATACCCGATTAATCCAGAACCGGAGTTAACGTTAGAACAGGTATAGACGTACCTGATTCTGGACGTTTTTATTTTTGCTTTTTTTGTTTTTCCAGTTCGTTAAGAAATTATAGGCCATAACGAATTATTTTAATATTTCGTATGCGAAGTTATTTTTTTAACGTTCTAAACGTTAGAAACGATTAATTGTTTTATTTATTTTTTACTGAAAACGTAAAAATTATTATTTAGTTAAAGTTTTCTTACGTTTTAAACGTTCGGATTTTCGAATGATGTTATGTAAAAAAAACGGGTATGCCGGACTTATCGTAAGTACGTTAATGAAAAATATAATTATTATAACGCGATAAATCTTCGGATATGATATATATCGTATAATTGCGAAAATAAAAAAATAAGGCATAACTTTAAAACTTAATTATTAAATATAAAAAGCAAATTCGATACGTTCCTTTTTACGATTACGTTGGCAAGATTTAACCGGACGTTTTTTTATGATAACATAATTAAGAAAGAAAGAAAAAAGGAATACATTTGTTATAAAATTACGGATAATTTTCGAGGACGAAAATTTTAAAAAAAGGAAGATCGTATTACGACTTAACGTTTCGGAGGTTTCAGTAATTTAAAGATACGGTCGCAACAGTGCCATAGGTGGATAAAAAATTACGCTATAATCGGAACGGCTTTATATACCAAGATAAAGCAGGATTTAATAAAGCAATATAGCCTTAGATGCTAAGGTATGGTTATTTAGTTATACGGTATGGTCCTGGATGGTTATGTAAAACCATTTAAAGCACGGTTTAAATATATAGTTACGATCGCTCTTTATTTCCTAGATTTAAAAGCAGCAATTTATAATAATATTTAATTACATAAAACGCATTTTGTTATTATTAGATGTAATAATACAGACCTTATTGCTCAAAGTTTACAATTTATCTTCCAACATAAACCGCACGTTTAAGGTTTAATAATTGGGAACTCCCTTAATCGTTACACGAAATAAAAACGTAAAAAAAAAAATTAAGATTTAAAAAACGGATTATAATAAGAAAACGGGCGGAAAATTATTAATTACCTAACAAAGTTCGTATTAATTCTTGCGGCAATTACTTATAATATAATATAATTTACGTATTATATACGGAAAATACTCGGCTAGCTTTTGTAATGCAATTTACAACCGCGGGATACCAAATTAATAATGTTATTAAAAACTAACAGCTTAAAAAAAGGGAAGTAATTGTAAGAATACAGCTTTTATAGGGCTGCGGCCGGTAACCGACCAGGCGCAAACCTACCTATTAACATAAATAACTATCTGGCAGTTTGTAAGAAACGCCAGATAAAAATAACCTAATATACTTACTTCTTGGAACCTGCTTTACGATTAGTCGGAAATTACCTTATCTTAGCCTATAGCTATCTATTATCTTATAAAAGTTAAAACAGTTTATGTTTTGGTTTTATTTAATAGTTGAAATTAAAATAATTTTACGAAACTTTATAATAATATCTAAAACCGTTTAATATTTCCTATTAATTCGTAATTAATATTATTAAAACTTCGTTTTTTAATTTTGTTAATACAGTTTATAAACGTAATAAATCAAAACTTTCTATTTTTTTTAAATTAAACGATATATCGTATAATAAATACCGTTTGATTTCGGTAAGTATAATTAATAAAAACGAAGCCACTGTTAACGATACCTATAAGGGCTATCGAAAGATTTAAAATCGGCTTTCGAAATATTTTTATTTTATTTACGGCAATTAGAAAATAACTAGTTATATTCGGAAAATAAATGTTAATTAGGTAAAGGCAGTCGTTGTTTATATTAAAAAAACAATAACTTCATTTTATTATCGTTTAATTTAAAATATGAATAAACTTGTTTCTTATATTTATACGTATTTATTGGTTTAATAATATAAATAAGCCATATATAAAGTTTTTAAGTAATATAATGCAGTTATATCGAAAATATCGGAGTTTTATTTTTCCAGTTTTCTATTTTTATATATATGCAAGTAAAGTTAGATTTAAGCTTTAGTTACTAGGCTGCGCTAATATACAGAAAATGATTATACGATAAAATTTCTACGATAAATATTATTCCTAGTATTTTCGAATATAATAACTTTTTAAACGGTTTTTATAGTTAAAATAGATTGTATATCTTAGTTCTATACCTTATTTCGATTCTAACTAATATGTGGTTGCCGACAAGCTTCGGCGCTGGTAAACCTTATGCCCGCTGGCCACGGTTTAGCAGGGTCCTTGTTACAGCGCTAATCGTCTCTATAGTCTGGGTAAAGTATTCTGTTGTTGTACAAAGAAGAAAAGGGAAAACTACCTAGTAGGCGCTTCGCGTCTACGTAAATATAGCGTTGCGGTAGCTTAGCTAAGCCGTAACACTAGTACTGTAACAGTTCTTGAAGGTAAAGAATAGTTTTATACAGTAAGTCTTAAAAATAAACCTTAAAAGCGTATGAAAAGTTTTGCAAGCCTTTGCGAGTTTTACGATTAGAAAGTCCAACTTCGATCGTTTTTACGGCTTTTTAAATTATTATAAATTAAAATACGAGGCGAAATAATACAATATATTACGCGATCCTAAATACGAAATACTTATTATTTGAAACGGAAAGGCTTTAATAAAAATTATTTTGTTTACGGTATACCAATTTAAGAAAGTAACCGGATAAGCTAAGGCAGTTAATGCCATTGTCGATTGGGAAAATATTTTCTAATAAAATTAATTTTAACTTTTATTTTTCGTATACCGGTTAATGCTTGATAACAAAAAAATCAATTTTCTAATAAGTTTATTTTGCATAATTCCAAACTAGCGGAGAGATTGCTAGCAAAAATAAAGAACGATAACGATAAATTTAACAATGTTGAAATTCTGTTATTAGAATAATGTACGATAAAAGGTTACGAGCGATAGTTTGCTCGGTTGTTTGGGATTGCGAAAAGCTTCCAGAATTCCGATAAAATTCGACGTAGATAAGAGCTGTGAAACAGAAGGGTATTAGTGAAGCGTAGAAATTAAAATAGCAATCTATTATTTTATCTAATCTGCGTATACGGTTACGTTTCCTTTAAGAAGAACTTTTATATATATTATACTTGTATATTTACTTTATTTCTTTTAGAAATTACGCGTTTGATATAAATTATTTATAAAAAAGTGTTTAACGTATATGGAAATATTAATAATGCTTTAATCGACAATATTTTTTTGAAAACCCAGTTATTAAATTTATAAAGTAGATATTTTCCCGGTTAACCGTCGCCCAATTCGAGATTATTACGTATAGGATTGTTTTTAAGTAGTTTGGTTACGTTAGATAGATAAAGAACATATTGCAACGTTTTAATTAAGGTGCGTTAATAAATATAGATTTATTTAACAAAATACTTTATCCTTATTTGATAATATAACGTTCTACACAAGTACTCCGGACGCACAAGTACTCCGGACGGTTTTTGGCACATTCCAACTACCAAACTTTAATTAATTATTTCTTAACATTAACAATATAAAACGGCTTACAAAAAAAACAAAAATAAACCTAGCTGTTTAGGTTAAAAAACGAGACCCGAAACTTAGTTATGCAACATTTAGTTCTATATATAAAGTCGCGAAATCTACTTTGTATAAATAATATAACGGTATACCTTTTTATAACGACCATATACCTAAATTACGAAAATTAACAGCAACCGAAAAAAAATCGATTATTAACCGAATCCTCGACTTAGATGCGCGAACGTTTCCTATCCGGCTTTAGCACGTTGAAAATATGGCTAATATATTGCTTACCTAACGCGTTATAAAGTACGTCGGGATTAATTGGGCGTCGAATTTTGTTAAACGGCAAAAAAAATTCCAAACGCGTTTAAATCGGAAAATCAATTATTAACGGGTCCTATACGAAAATCCGGAAATATTTCGCAAGTAATTCGAACTTATTCGGGTTACTATCGCAAAATATGGCATCACAAAAAAAGATATTTACAATTTCGACGAGACAGAATTTTTAATAAGGTTTTTTATAACAACAGGTATAGTAATTACCAGTGCCGAAAAACGTGGAAAACTTAAATAAGCGTAATAAGGGAATAAAAAATGGGTTACAGTTATTTAGGCTGTTAATTCGCAAGGTTAGGTTTTGCCGTTATTTATTATCATGGCGGGGAAAAATTACCTTAAGTTTTGGTACCGCAATAACCTATTACCAGTTAATTGGAGGTTCGGTATAAGCCATAATAACTAGATAATAAACGAATTAAGTTTAAAATAAATTTAACATTTCGATAAACATATTCGGACGCGTACGAAAGGTTCGAAACGTTTTCTTATCCTCGACGGCTACGAAAACCACTATTCGATAAAATTCGAAAAATACTACGCAAACCACGATATTATTACGCTTTATATACTTACGTATTTTTCGTATCGGCTTTAACTTCTTAACGTATCTTATTTTTCTGTTTTAAAACGCGTTTATTCGCGGTATATCGAAAACTTAATACGACGTTATCATACCTACATTACCAAAAAAGATTTCCTCGCCGGCTTTTACGACACGTTCCAAGCTGCCATAACGTCCGATAACATCAAATCTGGATTCGCGAAAGCTAGTCTTGTTCTATTCGATTCCAATAACGTTCTTTCCGAATTAGAAATTTCTCCAGTTATGCCTACGCCGACCGTCTTCCCGTTAACCTCCGCCGGTTTTATTCGTTCCCCACCTGCGAAAACCCCTAGGAATATTAAGGAAATAACGAAATAAGGACGTTATTTACAAAAAAAGATTGGATATCAAGGTAGTTCGTTAAGGGTTATTAAATCGGCTAGTTTTTTAACAAAAAATAACTTGTTACTTTTATACGAAATTGCTTTTTTTCGGGAAAAAAACGCCCAATTGCGCGAAACGAACCACATTTTAAACAAACGTTGGAGGACCAAAAATAAACGTTTCCAAAAAGGAAGAATACTTACTATACAAAAGGGACAAGCTCTTCTGGCCGAAAAAGAAGGGGGTGGTAAAAAAATGCAGCTAACAGTAGCTGAAGGGGGTCGTCGCAAGAGAGTTGAGACGAAGGAACGGAAGTGTAGGGTTTGCAGCAAGCCCGGACATAATGCGCGTACTTGTGAAGAAGTTATAGAGACGTCTAGCGAAGAAGAATCCGATTGATTTGAATCAATGCGATATGTTGTTGATTAATTTGAATTTGTTATCGCGACGTGCCAAAAACCGTCCGGAGTACTTGTGCGTCCGGAGTACTTGTGTGGGACGTTAAGTAATCTAACAAATAGTTTGTAATTATTTTTTTAATCGGAAATATAGCTTATTTAGATTGTATTTTAAATACCATAGTTTTAATTACGGCATTATGAAAAAGCTGAACCATCTATTAGTTATAAACCCGGGAAATAAAGTTACTACGGATAATTTTTATATAGTAATAATGTTTTTAACTTTATTATAAATAACAATTAATCGATAAATGATATTGTTTTCGTTAATAAACAGTTTCGAATTTTTAATAGTTTTATTTTTAAAAAGTTTAAATATATTTCTATTTTCTACATATTTTACATTATAACGACATTAGTTATATCAAGCCGTTAATACTGAAATAGGGCAGGGTGCAAGAACTTAGGTCCGGTCTCGGATAATTAGTCGATTTACATTTAGCATGTGTTTTTAAAAGTTCATTTTCGTTTACCTCAGCTAGCTTAAGCCTTCCTGGCTCGTTTTCCAAATATACTATTGTATTACGCTAAAAATTGACCAATTAAATCCCAAATCCCCGTAACGAGCTAGCGAGGTCTGAGTTGTAGTTGTGCGAAAAGTGAGCTTGTTTTGTATATTTTTAATAAAATTACTAACTTTTTTCTATTTCTTTCCCAAATCTAAAATTTAAAATAAAAAGGAATGATTACACAGCCAGGTCAAGCCCGACAAATATATAACTTTGTAAGCGCGTCGAATATAAGCTAATCTGCATATAGATATTTTTTTCTATTTCGTTTAAACGGAAATTGCAATCAATACGGCTAAATGAAGGTCTGGGAAATAGGCGTCCGCAACGCCCTTATAGCTGCGACAGCACAACCATCGGTCGTATCATCGTGCACCGGGCTTTCTAAGTATCCAACTTCCGACACCTAAATAATAAATTTGCTATATTATTTAAATAACGTAACAATTTCTTAATATAATCATAATATTTTAACGACGGAATACCTAGAAATCTAATTTAAATTAGTATAATAAACGTTATATCCGGCCTATTAATACAGCTTAAAAGGTTAAACCTTTTTTATTAAACTTAGGTATTTAAAAATATCCATTTTATTAATTCCGGTTTTGCTAGATTTTACAACATATTTTAAGTAATTCTTAACAAACAAAGTAAGTTCTTTTCATATTTCGTTTAAGCCAATTAACTTCTATAACTTTTCGATATATTATTATTAATCCCGCTTAATATTTCTAATCGAAAAGGAACGGATAAGCCGTACTTCTAAATGCCAATACACATTATCCAAGTTCTTAACAGGTATGTTTTTAGCGGTTTTTTTGCAACGTCTTTAAAACGTTTCGTACCAGCTCCGAAATACAGGAAGTTATTCATATATAAGAAAATAACGTCTTTTATTCCCGCGTTACAGTATATCGCGTTATCCAAAATTAACGGCAGAAAACCTAGCTTTATAAATAACTTTCTAACTCTTTATTTCAGATAGCTCCGGCTTGTTTTAGATCGTATAGAGGGTTTATTAGCCTAATAACCTTTTTAAGAAAATACTGGTATTTCTTTTTACGTTCAGGATATACGTAAAAAATACTTCTTTAATATAAAGAATTACTTTATGTAAATATTCTTTTTAGTTGAACTTCCTAGTTATAAAACTAGCGAAGGCTTGCAAAGCCTTTTATACATCTTTAAGATTTACTTTCAAGGTTTACCTTTAAGGTTTACTATACAAAAGCTATATTATCTGATCCTATCGAACCGTAAAGCCAGCGGGCATAAGGTTTATCAGGGTCGAAGCTTGTCGACAACTACGTATCAGTCGGGTTCAAAGTAACAGGGCTAAGATATATAATCTATCTTAACCGTAAAAACTATGAATTCGTTATCGTACTAGAAGATATGGAATATAATATCTATCGTACAAATTATATCATATAATGATTTTCTGTATATTTAGCTTTGCTTGAAAAATAAGGCTTAGATCTATATTACCTTTATATATATATTAATTCCGAATACTAGGTAAAAGCTTCAACAACGTAGGTTTTAGTTTTTGCTACCTGGCATATATTACGAAATCCAAGTACTTAATGCAGACATTTAAAGTTGTTAAATATTATTATATATATTAGTTAATTTATTTCTATTATAATTATTTTACTATATTCCATTGTTATTTCGTGTTTTATAAAAACATAATTATCTTTCTGGCTTTCTTATACTTAACGTTACCGTTCCCGGTATTTCTTAGGCAATTTTTAAAAAATTCCGCGTTTCTGTAATACTTAACGTTTAGTTAATTTCGACGCGTTTCGTAACGCGTAAAGTAAATAGTAAATTTGTTATATTTTTAATATACTGAAACCGGATAAGAAATATTTGCATATTATGGTTAAGGATTCGGTTAATAATTAATTCTTTTTCGATTAGGTTTAATTTTTGCACATTTAAAAGATTATCGATTTGGAAAGATTTACTTTAAATTCGTGTTTTTAACGTAAATTCGGAAACGTTATATATAATACGAAGCTGTTTATAACTAAATGCCGGGTTTTCTTTTTTAACTTAAAAGTTTAAATTCAACCTGGTACTTTTTATAAGTCGTTTTATATTATTTATATTAAGATGTATATTATTAAACTTAAATAGTTAAAATAGGAAAAAAAACCGCGCAATTCCGTAATACGCGTAACCTGGCAATAAAAGACGTTATCAGGTTTTTTAATTTGTAAAATCTGGATAATTAACGTAATTAACGTTAATAAAAAAATTTTATAGCAAAAACTATTATTATATAAGCCGCTATGTTCTAATAGCTTAGTAGTCGCGAGCTTAGATGTCTTGTTTTGCTTATGGCCTGGGTAACCAACAGCTTGCGAAAAATAGCTGGTTCGAATCCAGCTTGGGATAATGTGCTTTGGGTGATGCCAAGCTCAGCGTACGGATTAGCGCAAGTTTGCGTTTCCAATCGGATTGGCAATAATTGGAATAGTTGAGGGTAAAGCTAGCTGGGGCTTTGGATTAAGTAAAATGTCGTATATGTTATTAATTTGTTATCGCATTTAAGATTTTTATACGGCTTTTCTTATCCAGCCCGCCTATAGATACAGTTTTTAAAAGGTGTTTTCCGGTTATATTATAATATTAAACGTATATATATAGTAAAAGCAGGTTAGCATATAGCTAGAAGCTTAAGTAATAGCACTTTACTTTATATAAACCGTTATAATCTTTCGTTATATTAACTTTAAAATTACTATTTTAATATTTTTTTAAACTTTTATATTAAAAACCGATCGGAAAATATAACTTTTTTTTATAAAGTTAATTATAAATCGATATTAAACCAGAAACTTGGTGTTTAATAATATTTTTAACTTAAAACGGTTAATTACGTTAACTTTTATTACATAATAGCTATTAATCTATTTATTTTTAACTTGGCCTTGTATATAGAAGTTAAACTCGACCTAGATATTAATAAAAGTTTTAAAATTAACATTTTTAATGTAAATAAGGTTGACTTTAAGAAATATAAGGTATTTCGTTTAAAAAAAAATACATTCTTGATTAACAAAAATCGATAAGCTTCCCGCATCTATGCAGACCTTAATTCATGGTACATCGATGTTAGCCTTAAAACCCACTTTTAGATAAGAAGTCTTTCGCTGTATAGGACTTCTCGATGCCGGATTTAGGTTGGCTTCGACTACGGTCTTAGATACAGCTTCCCCTTTGGTCAAGCTCTCCTTTTATAAATGGCGGGTAAGGGGGTCAGGCGTGCCGTATAAAGTACTGTATCTCTGGCATAAATAATCCAGCTTTTTCAAATGGCCGATCGTCTTCTTTCGCCTGGATCCTAGCGGCATCGACCGTCTTCCTCTCCTTTGCACTTTTTCAAACTCAAGGCACGGTAGTACCATTCCATCCCTATTCCGTGGCCGCACGGTGCCCATTCACACGTAGTGATGGAGAAGTTGATAGTGGCTGGGCTCATTACCAGCAGCTTCGTGAGCTGAACGCTTGTAACGTACAATTATCTTCGATTTAACCTTCTACAACGAATTAGAGGGCCGAACTCCGGGTGTATCTATCCGGGCCTGTGCTGCCTCAGGCTCTTCAACGCTGGAGCCAAGGCAACAATTCTCGTACATTTCTACCGCCAACTCTTCCGCAACGCCATTCGATATTCAGCAGCAGTCAGCCGATATTCAAGTGCTTCGATGGACTGGGGAGGGGACTGACAGCGCATCAGCCGCCGCGTCCGCTGCCGCTACAGCATTAGCTGCTTATGTCCGGAGCCAACCCGCAGTTGCTGCCCCTATTGTTGTGTTTGCCAAGTCTGAAGATGTCGTCCTTAGAGTGTATGCGGGATCCCAGATAGGAAAGCAGAGCCTAGGCCTAATTCTGGAAGACTTCGGCAAAATTGAAGCACAATATATCAAATAATTAGCTACCCAATTCTGTCATTCGGACTCCTTAGGCACGCAGGTCTTAGGTATCTTCGCGGATACTACAGGCGACCTTACATTGGTGCAAGCCGCATTGCGGGGTTGGAACAATGCTGAGTGCATCCAGTCATGGGACGACGAGGAGGTGTGGCAGGATGTCTCGATAGCCATGATCTCCGGAAGCGAAATCACCGTGGGCTAAGAAAACACCAGCGACGGCGAAGAATCTGCCCGACAAGCAACACGCAGTATACACAAGCTGTTGCCAATGACGGCTGCTGGGTACTCGCCGACCGATGTAAAATCAGTCAGGAGAAGTTAATTGAATATAACCGGCCCGGTCTGTCCAGCACTCTCATAGTTGGGGAACACGTCTGCTGCTCTCCCGGCAATCTGCCCGATTTTCCCCCTCAGCCAAACCCAGACGGAAAATGTAAGACTTACACGACTCAGAACAATGATATCTGCGCCGCGATTGCAACTAAGAATACGATGAGTGTCGAATGGATAAATGAACGCAATAAAAACACTTGGGGCTGGACGGGGTGCAATTTCCTGATACCAGGCGCCTTAATTTGCCTCTCTACCGGTTCACCGCCCATGCCGGCACCCATCGAGAACGCCGTCTGCGGGCCGCAAGTACCTGGTACTAAACGGCCAGCCGATATAACGGACCTTGCCGATCTGAATCCGTGTCCTCTTAAGGCATGCTGTAATGTCTGGGGCCAATGTGGTATCACCAAGGACTTTTGCATTCCCAATCCAGCAGATACAGGGGCCCTGGAGGACAGCGAAGCCCGGACCCAACGGTTGTGTGGCTAGTTGCGGCATGGGGGTCGTCAACAATGATCTGCCGCCGGAAAATTTCATGCGCATTGAATATTTTGAAGCGTGGAACCAGGACAGACCGTGCCTTCACATGCGCGTTAGTACTACACCCTGACGTTATGCAGCCTCACCAAGTCAACACCAACCACTACACACACATCGTAAACCTCTAGTCTATCTGGTTAGCCAAATATTGATCTGCTCACACAGCGCTTTAGCACTTCGCCTTCGCGGGTATCTCGGAGAACTTCGAAGTCCAGATTGATGACCTCCGGGATACTTTTGAAGAGTTCAAAACCTTGACATCAGTCAAGTGAATCTCGTCCTTCGGTGGCTAGTCATTCTCGACCGAGTATGGTACGTTTCCAATTTTTCGTAAAGGGGTAACCCCTGAACAGAGACTGAACTCGCGGAGAACGTCGTGAGGGTATGCCACTAAAAGCCTCTTCGGTAATTATCTGCAAGTTGTCTATACTGATCCTGCGCGGTGCGATCAGTTCATCGTAAGCGAAGGCCTTGACGGTGTTGACTCCGATTGGGAATATCCAGGTATGCATGGATGGATCCATCCGCCTGTCGTTTGTTTCAATGAGCAGAGTTTCCTAACACTTTCTACCCCAGGAGCTACCGACATTCCAGGCATACCTCCTGGTAGCGACCAGGACGGACCTAATTATTGGGAGTTTTTGAAGCTTGTCCGGGAGAGACTGCCCTCCGGCAAAACAATTGGCATTCCCGCGCCTGCTTCGTATTGGTACCCGAAAAGATTTCCCATGGCCGAGGTTGCCGAGGTCGTCGACTACATTATCTATATGACGTACGACCTCCATGGGCAATGGGATTACGGTAACCGGTATTCCACGTACGCCTCGCTGACAGTCCCCTAATGGTGTCATCAAAGCTAATTCTCGCAGTAATGGGTGTCCCTCCGGTGACTGTCTCCAGTCCCATGTTAATAAGACGGAAACCGAGTATTCCCTTGCCATGGCGACAAAAGCAGGCGTACCAGCGAATAAAATCATTATTGGGATGGCGCTATACGGAAGATCCTTCCCGATGAGCCAAGCAGGATGTTGGGGCCCAGACTGTACCTTTACTGGCCCCGAATCAGGTGCAGCCCCCGGTAGGTGCACCGGTACAGCGGGATATATTTCCAACTTCGAGATTCGCGAGATGTTGGCGACAAGAAGTGACATTCATCGGTATTCCGACGACGACGGAGATATTCTTTTATACGACGGAGTTCAATGGGTATCTTGGTTAACTAAACCGTTATATGATGAACGGGTGGACTGGATCACCGGATTGAACTTTGGCGGGATCTCTGATTGGGCGGTCGATTTGGACGCAGACTATGATCTAGGCGATGGTCCCGGCGAAGGCGATACTGGTTCAGGGCCTGTTATTGTCAGCCCTGATATTTACGATAGCGGCGGCCCAGTCGCCCAATGCTATCCGCCATGCACGTTTGCATTTCCCCCTTGGCAGCTGCCAACCCAGACTACAATTTCCATTCCCCCTGTCATTATTATCTATGAGGAAAATTGGGAGACCACTATTATGATTAATGGTGGTATCGTTACTACACCTGCTGCCAGTGTTACGTCGACCGTAATCACTGTTCCCCCGGTTACGACGACAGCCATCGAGTTGTGGAATATTGTTTGGACAGATGACGAACAAGATGACGACGATGACGGAGTGTTATGGTTGACTTCCAGCGTTACTTTCCCTCCAATCACGCTCACTCGGTCCACCACTTCGGGTATTTCGCGGCCACCGGTTACATGGACATACAGTCCCGGACCCCATCCCACACCGAGACCAGAACGTGACCCGGAAGACCCCAACGATCCCGGAGCCGCCACCGCCGCCGCCTCCTCCTCCTCCATCGCCAGGTTTCCCAAGTACGGTGAAAGTGTCGTCCGGGGTCTCGGGGGTATTGTCATGGATCCCGGCGACTTTAGTAGTATGCCCCAGCCACCTCCGAACGGGACCGACAGAAGAACCGGAACCCGACCCGGACCCGCCGATTCCGACCATGGGACCCAGTCCAGATTCCCCTCCTTCCTGCTCCGGCGACCACAACGAGGGTGGGCGGTGGGGGTCTTTCACTGATGATCAAGGCAACCCGGCGGTTAGTTATCTCTGCAACATCACGGAGGAGCTGTCGCCAGATAACTCATTTGGTCGCGCCGCCCAGGGCCCAACGGTCTCGCAGCCTCGGTCAGACGGGCGAAGAACCAGGATGGATACGCGCCGAAGGCTCCAGTTCCAATGAATAAGAATTATTGGTGCGTAGATACCTTCGCTGCTATTATTAGCTCGTGCGACGACAGTGATCGGGATGAAAGTTATGCGGGGGCGTCCGTGTAGGTACGGATGCGTGCAGTGGTTCCTAGGTGCCGATTCTACGAATACGCTCCTCGCGACAGAGGGGAGAATTCAGAAGCCAAAGGCATTAGAAGGGGCTGAACTACAGATGCATTTGGATATACGTGTCAGTCAAGATCGGAACTACCGGAGTGGACCGGAGACGAGCTACAAGTCTTACGCGAAGCACTTGGCGCGGCTTAATCCTAGTTCCAATTCATCTTCATAGTCCCCTGGATAGAAACTCTACAAACCCAGATACATCCCTCCTTTTTGTAGGTCAGAGAGTTGGGAAGGTTTCCTTATACTTTTCTAAAACCCCTGAGCGAGGGCCATACACATATTGCTTGGCAGATTCAAGTTCAATAGTTAAACTCCTGACCGACCAGCTTTTCACTCAGCTCCCACAACTTGTCCGCGATCTCAGGGTTGCCCGCATGCTCCGCGGTCTCCGCAATCTGGTTATTCATCAAGAGAGCAGGTGACTTGGGGGCGAGGTCCGGGTCCAGTGCGGCCGTAAGAGGCGTGGCACCGATCTGAGCGTACGTTTTGAATCGCGGCTCGTCGAACACGAAGTCTTTGCCCGTGTTGCGCTTCGTAATCTCAAATATGTCGTTGTAGTCCTCCATGACCAGGTGCGACCCAAGCTGGGTGTCGAGGTTAGATCCGGGATGTGCGGCAAATGAAGTAACGCCACGTTCCTTAAGCCGTTTGGCTAAGCCAAAAGTGAACAAAATGTTAGCTGTCTTAGCCTGGCCGTACCCTGTCCAAAGGTCATACGACTTGCCGCCGGAAAAGTTGTAGTCGTCGAAGCGGAAAGGGGAGATGAGATATCCCAGACTACAGAGGTTGACGATGCGGGCACCGTGCTCTCTATTGGCATCAGCAGCAGCCAGAAGGGCGGGCGCCAGCAGATTCGTCAACAGGAAGTGTCCAACATGATTAGCGGAGAGCTGCATTTCAATGCCCTGTTTGTCGACCGTATACTCCTTAAGGGCCATGTTCCCAGCACTGTTGATAAGTACATCGATCTTGGATGCGGTGGCCTCCAGGATCACTTTAGCAGCCCGCCGCACCGAGTCGTGGTCAGACAGATCGACCTGGACAAAGGTCGCCTTGACCGAGGGGTTTACTTCTCGGATGGCGGCAAGGACGGGCTCGGCCTTGGCGGCGGTTCGTGACGCGATGAGGATATGTTCCGGGGAGGCTTGAGCTAGCGTTGTGGCCATCGAACTGCCGATGCTGGGCTGCCCAGCACCAGTGATGACAAAGGTACGACCCTTGACTTGCGGGGCGAAGGCCTTCACGACCTGCTCACTGGTGGCTGTTGCATCGAACACCGGCATGGCGGAGATGAACATCAAAATTACTTGACGTTAATGAATTGATGCCAGGCAATTCAAGCTATGCTTGCTGTAGGCTCCCTGGTGAATAATAAAATAGAAGAGTGGGTCTTCGTGCCGATGTTGGGAAGGTATGGCGGTTGGGAAGGTATAAGTATGTAAGGGGCTTGCTCTGAATATTTTCTGCAATATCAGAAGCTGTTCAATTAAAGTAAGAGGAGCCATGAAGAGATTGTATTGGTAATGGACGGAGGGTTCTAAATAGTTTCTCAACGCAAGATGCAAGAACAGGGCCGTTTGTCCCGCACTTCTTTAGAAGTGTAAGGTCCATCGGAGATAATAGATTAAGTCCGGAGAGCCGCCTATACACAGGGCCGGTTTCTCCCAGAAAACGAAGAAAGGGTCAGGTTTCAGACTGTTACCAATATGTGGGCTGTCTAGTCATTCTGGCCTCCAGAACCAACTGACAACAAGCTGCCGGCAAGCAGACTCTCAGGGTAATTACTGTGAGAGCCGTCCTCGGGGTTAATTCGTTACTGCTCTCTCCGTGGCAGTATACAAATCCACGAAGCTGCGCTATGGAAAATGGAAGTCTGAGTCGACAGTGGATTCTAACTGTGGGTGGCGGCCCGTCGGAGGGTATTTATACTACAGGGTGGCCACGTGCGTTGTGGTGAGGCCCTATTCTCTACAGCAGGATCAATAGGACCCTTAAGCTCCCGCTACGATTCATTTCGCCAGATGCAATCGAATATAACATTACAGAGCCTTGAACGTCGTGACGCCATCCGGAAAGTTTTCTTTTTTTGCATCCATTTCTTCGAAACGAGTCTATTTCTCACTTAACTTACATACCTTGCTCCTTACTACGTCTAACAACAGCCATTAAGCTGACCGATGGCTAAGTGTGGTAGGCTGTCTTCTGATATAGGCAACCTACTGGGTTATAATATACCGCTCATTATTTATAATCTATGTTTAGAATTCATTGAGTGGTTCATACGTTATAGGAAAGTAATTTTATAATTTTAAACCTTACATTTTGCCAGTTACTATCCAGTGGGACATCAAGCCTCTGCCTGAAGATAATGCATGACAGCACAGAGTAAAAGAACTTAGCATTGCACGAGAAGTGCATATTGACCTGCTAGGCCTCACTTTCCGACACCCATTGAGTGGCATCCTCCACTTCAATGCGCCGTAGCTGGTATATTCGCCTGCATACACGCCCGTTTGTGGACGTGCCGAGCAGGATACAGATTGCTGGGCTCAAACATCACCTACTCCATGGGGCCATTTTGAGATCGGCCTTGGCGATTCATTTTATACGAAAGCGGCATCAATGCCCCCTCCCTGATCTTGTAGAAGCGGTGTAGGAAGGAAGGGAGCTGTTACGCATACTCAGCCTATCAGGCAACCAATATGTCAATATGGCCCAATATGACTCTACCGCATAGTAACAGCAATGTGCGGCCTTCTACGCAATCATTGGGGAAATGACTTTCACCCAGAGCGAGCTCTGATTACTAGTTGGAGTTTCGTGCATAAAATGCATACTGGTGTGTATCAGACCATACCTGGACGTAATGACCTATCGCAGCTGTATCCACCAACCATGGTGTCACGGCTAGGCTGATCGTGGGAAAAAGTTGCATAAGGTGCGGAAAGGGTAATTGTCACCTGGGCTCCAGGGAACAGTACCTACAAAGCTCTCTATATAATGTAAAAGCCCAGGAACAACGTTATTCCGGGGTACCTACAGGGTTTTGAGCCTTGATGACTAACCAAGCTACCCCTTTTCTGCAGCACATGGCTTTTTTCTTATGTAGCTATGTAACAGGTTTTTCTGACGCAGTATATGCATGGGTGTCGGGAAAGGAGCACGCGATAAAAGGTCCGAGTTACTATCTTTTCGTAAAGCCTAACGCCCAGGACAATATTGCTAACTATTTGTTTTTATCAAGAGTCTGTAAATCTTTAGGTACCGCTAATTACACGACCAAACATTGCAAAGTCGACTCAAGTGCTAAAGATGGCAAGCTAGCAGCCGCAACTGGCCAAGCTCGATATCTGCATATACGAGAAGGGCAACATTTAATTCGCTAGGTAGGTTACAGAAGAGTATTCTCAAAAGGCGATTCCGATCAGTACGCCTTTTAGGGCTGGTGTATTAGCCTCCCTAGCATCTCTTAGGCATACTTCCAGAATTCTCATTCTGACTATATCAGGCATCTAATGTTGAAATCTGCCACGAAGTTACTGCAAAGGCCTCTTAGTTTGAGAACTACTAATTTTGTATGTTGCAACGAAGAAGTAAGGCATTATCCAATAGGCCACGGGATATCTTCGTTATCCTTTCCTTCCTTCCGCCCGTTGGTCCCTCCTGGAAGTTAAATTAACCGTCTAATGACCACAATGCCTCCTCATTTCCGCGATCCGCAGCGTAAGGCTGCAAACTAGATGGAAAGCTACGAATGGATAGTTCCCGACTACAACGTTGTCATGTCGTACTAGCTCCGCAGTCGCGATCATATGTGCGCAATGGTAACGTCTCCGATTAGATTGAGCTTGAAGGAGGCGCAGCCGCGGGCAAACATGCGAATTGGTCACTTCGTCATCAGTCATCAGATCATTCATTTGGAGAATGGAGAGGCTCGGGATGCGCTGGCTTGAGAATGGTTCCTTTATCGGAACCCTGACGACGGCCCGCTAAGATTGCAACAGAGTTGCAGCTTGGTGAATATTCGATATTGGGAGACAATATCCCCGTAGGTCTACATAGCTTGAACGTGATGTCCTTGGCCTCTCCCGGTGTAGGAAGGACTTTCGAGAAACTCGGGTAACTTGTGCAGGAGCCCCCCCGTCATTTCTCACCCTTTAGACCGGGGGTTTGCCACGCCCGGAGAGCTGGCACTTGCAGAATACTAATAATTCTCTTCCCAAACAAGTGGCTACGTCCTTATGCCTACTTTGCTTGTCATAACTGGAGTAGCTCTCCTGGCATGCTTGTTAGGAAGGCTGGCTACGTCAGGGGAGGATCACTCGAGATACACTCCCTCAGGACGACTGAAGGATACGTACTTGCTGTGTTCTTCGTCAGTCCAACAAAACCGGATGAACTTGCCCTTTGGCATTTGGTGGATGTTAGTTGCTTCTCCTAAAGAGGTGGAAGCACGTACCGTTAGCGCCACACAACTTACATGCTCAGCCTTTCTGGCCAGCGCACCAGCCATATACGATTTGGCGCCGGAGTCCGCACTTTTAGTAGCACCCTGCTGACGCTGTACATGGCGTTGAGAGGCTTGGACGGCCAGTTTCCCTCGTTGGAGTGGGCCAGGATGCCGCATTCTTCTTCTGTCCATCGGGGATATTCTGCTATGTCCCGGACCGTGTGGCTGCCTGGAGTGACGAATGCCATGTGGAACGGGATCTGTCGCTGATTCCGCGACGTCTGCATCCAGAGGGAGGAGAGGTAAGGCTGTAAGCACGGCGCTCAGGGTGTTAACCTGGATCGTCTCCTCCCTATGCCCGTAAGTCCCGGACCCACAAAGATGAGGGCCTTACCTCATCCGATTGCTTACCGTCCTTAAGGGCCCCTTCTGAAGCTCGGCATAAAACCGCCAACATTCAGGACCACGCTGCCGATACCTTTCTGGCCATACCGTCTCTTCAGCTCGTCAGCGAAGGCGACCAGTGAGGAGGAGTACTCCATATCGAGCTCTAAGACCGTCATCCTCTTCTTGCCCATAGTCTTGTTTTGGCCTCGATATTTGCGCGGGCCTCTCCGCCGCGTGACGCTTTCCGGCCTGCTATGACGACTTCGTCCGCGCCGAGATTCGCGAAGTGGATGGCGGCGGCCAGGCCGAGTCCGGATGTTCCTCCGGTCACGACGGCGGTCTGGCCTAAGAAGGTACCTACTAAGGGAAGTTCATAGGGAGGTGGTTTGCTGGTCATCGTGATCAGGGGTCAAGGCTGGCTCTGGAAGACGAAGGTTGTATGTAAGGAAAACACCAAGTGGGAAACAGGGGTGACACGAGAACTTCCTGGATAAAGCCTTCATTCCACGCTCAAACGGTCTCCTGCACACAGGGACCAAGAGGCAGCCGAAGGTTATATATTAAATTTGTCGGCATTGACCCCCATGGACGTCAGGTACAAGACTGGTCCGTGCCAGTGACTTTAATAGCAAGGAGAATGCCAGATGACACGAGCCACGTCCTCTTAGGCCAGGGCCGTACTATGCTTCCTGTCCATGTCATGGCTCTCGCGTATGCCTAGAGTTGACGCATATATCACATTACTAGGGCGCCCCCAGACCGCCCACGATGGCTGAAGGTAGAAGGACCACAGACCGTGGTTCGATAGGGGTAGAGATAACATCGCCCATCCGTGAAATTTGTCAGCGAGCTTGCTCCTGTGCTTCCCGTTACTACCTCCGGTAGAGCCCTGGCTTGCCCTATTGACAATGACGATCCATCTTCCGGACAATTTTATCATGTTCTCTGCTGGGAAAGGGGTGATGTTCATCCGTTGGGGCCCACAGCGTCTTCTTTTGTCCTTGAGTCATCCGAATGGGATGCTAACTGCGGCTGGGTGTGATCCACGCAGTTACACAGCTCGGCGCATTCGCTTCCATTGCTCCAAGTCAGGTTGAACTGGGCGCAAAGTCCAAAGCTCTAAGCAACCAACAGCCTCTCTGCTATCATTCCCAAGACTTTTCCTAGCCGCCCAATACGAACCCCTCCTCTTAGTCAATTGGCCCGCAAAAAAGCATGGTATTAGCAGAACCATGTCGTCCACATAGTATGTGTTTCACCGACGGAGCTCACTCAAGGTACTGTACGTGCACGACTCCCTCCACTCACGGCCAAGACGGGCCCCCTGCCGGGCCACAAACGGCAGCACGCATATGTGCTTTGCGGACGCGACCGGAGGGGAGAGTCGGAGGCTAACGGTCGTCGGCCGGGCTTCTATTAGTAGGCCACTCCTTGGCCGCACCAGGAAACTTAATAGCATACTGTAAAAGGAGGCATGGTGGTATCATTGCCATGCCGGACTCGAGTACTAATAGGTCGAATAAAATGTCCGTCAGGTACTCCTTAGGGCCACATCAACGCTAATCTTCATACTAATTAAGCGCAAGCTCCCCATTAACATTACGGATACATGATGCCGCCTCCATTACCCAGACACATCCTTAGCGTCACTGTCTGACTGCTTCCAAATGACGCAGCGGTGTCAGGGCGTGATCGCTTCTGGCGGGTGGCACCCGAAGAACTGAAGGACTGACCGTTGTATTAGCAAGAACAGTCGTATCTCATTAGCTCTGTTAAAATGTGTTGTATTTGTGTGAGAAACGCTAAGGTCCTGAATAGGTTAGATGAGTGGGGAGTACCTGACTACGATGTTTAGCTACCCCTACGACGTAGTAGTTATCTGCAGTGAGAAAAGAAGCAAGGAGATAACGGACTGACCAAGGCCGTAGGGCTCCTTGGAAAAGTTGAAGAATGTACACCGCCACCTTTCTTTCGATTGCAGTGGCCATCTTTAGCTCTAGCTCCCAATAACCCTTCGCATGATGCCCTCTTTGGAGGACGTACACGATCGAAAACTGCTCGCCATTTCAGTAAGCTACACTTATGTAATTCTACAGCTAAGCGCCTGGTGGGGAGCTAAACGTTAGAGGTAGGTAATTTTGGGCGCTGAATTGCCATGTTTCACCACCCGGCTGAACTGCTACTATGGATTGGTGCCCGCTAATCTCCGTCAACTTTGTACCGATAGTGGCATGGACATCTCATACTTTTGAAGGCCCTGGTACACCTTTTTTTGAGGCTCGCTGTCGGGAGAGAACTGCGGCAATGAATTGTATCCTGAGGGTAGACTGACCATTGGACAATATAATGGTCTCAATAACCCGATAACGATGTCTATCGTCTCGATATTCTCCCCGCCGCCCTCATGTTTCCAGGTCGGCCTTCGAGCGATATCCGGTAGCACCGAAAAGCTGCTACTCGCCTCTGCGGCGAGGCGGTTCTCCGCGATAGGCCGCACGCCGGCAACTGGCCCATGTAGATACTTCCATAACCCCCGGCTATTACCGGGTTATCTGGGAGCTTCTAGACAGTATCAACGAGTCCCGAACCTGTTACCCCGGATGCAGGTTCGCACAGTGTTCCGATTTCGCGCCATAACACATTACACGCAGCTGCCTATCGATTATGAGGACGTGAAAGGTCTTCCATTCAGGAAGGAGGACCTTAACCAGCGGGAAGTCAATGCAATCTTCGGGTCACACATATCCGCGCAATCGGCCAACCAACTACTGAGGATAATACACGGACGGCGGGTAGCAGGGACCCTGGACGACCCGGAGTTACAGCGCAACACTTTGCAATACGGCGTCGAGGATAAGATCAAGGCTCTGGAATATTTGCGCCAGAATATTCCTGTCGACGAAGTTATCAATGCGGGTCTACGAGCGGAAGACGAACTCAAAGCTCTCGAGGCGCTGGAGGGAAACGAGCGGGAGGCCGAAGAGGAGTTCGAAGAGACCAGCCCTCAGAACCCGCCTTCTCAGACGCAAGCCGAGGAACCGCAGCCCCCAACAGGACGCCTGCCTCGGAAGGGAGGCGACTCCCCCTACGGCGAGAGCAATTTTGACCGGATACGGGCCGAGAACATAGCGAAGCGCGAAGCCGAGGAGAAGCGACTCGAGGAAGAACGGAAGAAGCACGAGGAAGACGAAGCCAAAGGCAACATCGGCACCCTGCAGACCCAGCAGCAGAAACCGAGGGAGCTGAGCCCTCTCATGAAGAAATACATGGAGCGCGCCACGTCCAAGCTCGAAGCCCCGCCTGAGATGAAGAAATGGGGACGTCTGCTCCCAGCCCTCGCCATGACCGTTCTGATATGCGCCGCAGGTGCCATCTTTGCGACCACCTACAACCCACCAAGACAATCATGGAGGTTATGGCCGGACGTCCCACCTGCTGCCGCCACATGCATTTCGCTTATCGGGCTTAACCTAGTCGTCTGGATGTTCTGGAAGGTGCCGCCGCTGTGGGCTATCCTCAACCGATACTTTATTCTCGTCGCCGCGACGCCCCGGCCACTGCAGCTGATCGGCGCTATGTTCTCTCATCACAATTTCGGCCACCTCACGGCGAACATGTTGGCGCTCTGGTTCTTCGGCACGCGGATTCACGACGAGATTGGCCGGGGCAACTTCCTGGCGCTCTACTTCGCCTCGGGCGCGGTGGGCTTCATGGCGAGCCTCGCAGACCTGGTGCTGCGGCGCGGGCTAGAGTACACGACGCTGGGAGCGTCGGGCGCCGTGTACGGCCTCGTAGTTGCCTTCTTCTGGGCGCACCGCTACGATGAGTTCAAGATCCTCGGCTACCCGCCGGACCCCATCTCGGGCCCGCAGGGCCTCGCCTTCATCGGCCTCATCCTCGGCTTTCACCTCATTGGCGTCTTCTCCCGCCGTAAGCACGGCGTCGACATCGCCTCCCACCTCGGCGGCATGGCGGCTGGCGGCGTCGGCGCCGAGCTTGTCCGCAGGCGCATGGAAGAGCGGGCGCGCGCGCGCCAGGAGAGGATGAAGACCATGGGCGTGCTCGACACGGTTGTCGTCGAGAAGAAGGAGCGCCGACAGCCACCGCCGCCGCCGACGATGCGTTCTGTGGCTCCTATTCAGCAGCGGTGACCTGCACGACAGGCTTTGAGGCAGCTGCGACCGCGCTTCCATGTTAAGTCTATCTGTGTACTTTTACTATTTAAGACATTCGATGTGAGGAGATGTCTACCGTGGAGTGTGTAGAGATAGGAGGGACCCTGGGAGCCTGATACCTCGTATTGTACATAGGCAGGTGGGTGGCGAATGAACTGCAACACCTTACAAACACTTCTTGCGTACATAGTTGCAATTCACTTGCGACCAACCTCATAGGTCCGTGTAGATATCACTTGTTCGAAGTTCATGGGTTTCCTCCTTCATTGCATGTTTAATGAATGGGAGACAAGGCTTTTTAAGCCGGCTAGGTGATCGGCGCCGGACGTATGACGGTTGCCGCTAATCATAATTTGGGACCCTCTGCTTCGCAAGCTTCGAGTTGATCACTATTTTGACCACTTGCTTCGATATACTTCGTATGTTGTAGTATTTCAAAGCTTGCCCTATTAATATGGTTCTCTTTTAGCAGCTCGGGCAATAATCACGGAGGGCAGATGTCGCCTCATTTCAATGGATTTATTACATGCGTGTTGGATGTCTGTAACCATGGGCAACCTCGTAATATATGGCAAGGCTTGGCGACTTTGCTCAACGAGGCTTTCAGTGTAGTCAGCCAGTCAAAGAGGGAGCTCTAACAAGAAAAATCTTAAAACAAGCTCTTTGGCCCCTGCTACCCTGCCGCTCTCTGGTTCAATCACAGCGACTCGATAAAAGCCACGGGCCGTTTCCAAGCCCCCCTAAGCCCAAAACACACTCGGCCGTCCCCTGGGTGATCGCCCAAGGCTCGGGAGAAATTACACATCCCACCGTAAGCTCAGCCCATCTGCGCAGCTGCGTGCGGCCGAGTTTCCGGGTAGATATTCGTATCGCATTTTTATTTAGGTTGCATCATACTTCTCGTAGTAGGACTCAATCCAATTGGGGCTTCCTTTTCCCAGTTTTCGGCCGACTGTACTGAACGGGTCACTTATTCAATTGACTGCATTTTACAGGACATAGCTAACCGTCCAACTCGCATTCCTTAGCTCTACCATCTCATACATAATACTAGCAAACGTGCAGGCGCTCTCGAGGCGCGTGTTGGCATACGTCTTTGCTCGTGCAGTGTTAACTGCCAACATTACTCCCACGGATCGTTTTCATTCTTCACCTGACGCGCCATATTTCATGATCCAGCTTCCTATCACGCTCTCCTAATTTTGTTACAATTCCCTAGGTATTTCTAGAGGGTTGGCCTTTGCTTTTGGCCGCTGCAACTCACGCGGACTTGTGAGGTCAGCAGCCATACCTTGCATTATTTAGCAGGCAGTCACGGCGCGGTCCATTTGGCCTCAACTTAGTGCGCTAGAGACTGTCTCAGAAACGCTTCGGGAGGCTATTCGCATTGACAATGGCAGCCCCTCACGAAGACCCGGTCCTAACGGAGGCAGAGCATCGCAACCCCTATGCATCGGCCAGCAAGTGGAGGCACCAAGAATCCTCTGCTTTTGCCCGTGCAGCCGTCGCCCGTGATGCTCATAGCTCAAGCGCGGAAACGAGAGACCTGTCTGATTTCCTGAACTCCTCCAGGGTCGAGCCGGAGCAGCGCCCTGGCACTAACGGGACAGGCAAATTCAAGCCCATCACCATTGGCGCCGATCATGCCACAGATGGACCACCCGCTGGGGCTGGGGATGTAAAACAGGTCCTCTGCGGACCGTTGTTGAACTACAGGCTCATGCGAGGAAGTACCTGGCATGGCAGCGTCCTGGTTGTCACGGCTGGTGGCGGCAAGACCCAGAGCTTCCGTCCTGTCCTTCACCTGGGCCGCGTCGAAGTCGCTAGCGACCAGCAAGGCCTATTAGACGAAGGTTCCGCGACCAGTGGCGCCGAAGTCTCGCAGACAGAGGGCATCAGGAGCAACCACGGAACGGAAATTCAAGCGAACTGTCTCTACTCGGATCCTCGTGCGACCTTTTGGCAATTCCGCTTAGCCTGCGACATGGGCGAAACCGAGACGAAATGGGCTTATAGCATTGGCGAGGTGACCTACAAGAGCGCCACGAAGCCGAGGACTAACTATTTCTTCGTCCCTGCCCTGAACCAGTCAATGAGGATCATGTTCCACTCGTGTAACGGCTTCAGTGTCGGCACCGACGAGGACGCTTGGAGTGGCACGCCGTTATGGAACGATGTGATGAGAAACCATGCTCGAGCCCCGATCCACGTTATGATCGGAGGCGGGGACCAGATCTACAGCGACGGAATCCGCGTCGACGGTCCTCTGCGCGAATGGACCGAGATCAGCAACCCTAAAAAGCGGCGCGATTATCCCTTCCCTGAGACCTTGCGACGGGCGTGCGACGACTACTACTTGAAAAACTATCTTCGGTGGTACGCCCTCGAACCCTTTGCCCAGGCGAACAGTCAGATACCCCAGTTGAACATCTGGGACGATCACGACATCATCGACGGTTTTGGATCCTACGTCAATGAATTCATGAAATGTGACGTGTTCCGCGGTATTGGCGGCACCGCCCATAAATACTACCTCCTATTCCAGCATCACATCGCACCTCCTGCCGCCACTTATACCACCGACACGCCTTCCACTATGGATGGGAGACCTAACCATGATCCCGCTCAACTGAAGGATACATTCGTCGCGGAGCAGGAGTGGGACCAGTCTTATATCGTCGGCTCGAAACCCGGCCCTTACGTGGCAGAACACTCGATGAACTTGTACACTCAACTAGGCGCTCGGATCGCGTTCGTGGGTGTCGATGCGCGGACGGAGCGTACCCGGCACCAGGTTAACTATCCCGAGACCTACGATCTGATTTTTGACCGGGTGAGACAAGGGCTCCGAGATGCGGCGAACGCTGGTCGGCCTTATAGGCACTTAATCCTCCTGCTGGGCGTTCCCATCGCCTATCCCGTACGTTGCAGGCCATGCATTCCTCTGCAGATCTGTATTACTGATCGAGATAGCGTCTTACATGGCTCGAAAACGTGTTCACCAGCCCACTTATTGCGCCAATAAAGTTCTTAAACCGAAGATTTGGTTTCGGTATGTAAAACTCCGGATCTCTGGAACCGTTAAGTGCTGACGGTAATACCAAGGTGGTGGCGTCTTCAACCAGTTCGACGGGAGCGTGGATCTGCTGGACGACTTGGACGATCACTACACGGCCAGGACTCACAAGAAGGAGCGAAATGCTTTCATCGAACGCCTACAGACCGTCTGCGCCGAATTCTCAGTTCGGCTTACTATCCTCGGGGGTGACGTCCACTTGGCGGCACTTGGACGATTTTACTCGAACCCGAATCTACACATCCCAGTGGAGGCTGATCATCGCTACATGGTCAACGTGATATCTTCTGCGATCACCAACAAGCCACCGCCGAGCGCGATAGCCAACCTGTTAGCAGCGCGGAACAAGATCCACCATCTAAATGCGGATACGGACGAAACCCTGCTAAAGCTCTTCGATAAGGATCCAGGTAACTCGAAGAGGACGAGAGACTCCAACCATGTTACGATGCCGAGCCGGAACTATGCCATCATTACGGAGAACTCACCGACTAACCCCGCACCGCCAGCCACAGCCGCCGAGGGCACGGCACCAAACGGGATGAACAACGTTGACGGAGCACCGCCGGCGAACAAGTTCGACGGCAAGGACGGCCACACGTTCCTGCACCAAGGGGAAGTGAACGCGGGCACGAAGCACAAAGCGGCGTCGCCCGAGACGCACGGCAGGGGCAACGACGGCTCGCTCGACTGCTGCATCCGCGTAGAGGTGGACCAGCACGACCCCGATGGCCGCACGGAGCCGTACGGCCTCACGATCCCGGTGCTCAACTACGAGCCTGGCAGGTACGGTACCAACATGACCCGTCACCGCATCCACCGTCACCACCGCAGCAGGCCCGAGACCAGGGCCACGAGCGCCGCGCCGTCGATCAGGGCCACCAGCCACTAGAAGAGGTCAAGCTCGGTCGTCTCCGACAGCGCCGCCTTCCACGCGCTCGGCCGCGTCGGCATGGTGCCGTATCATTTGCTCACGTGGAAACGGTGGAGGGATAGGCGTCGCGATAGCGAAGGTCGGACGAAGAGCACCAGCTTATTCACTGCTACCGGATCTTCGGACGGGGGATATGCGTCGGTTAGTGTAGAGCATCGGGCAAGACAGACAGTATCAGCTATGCCCAGCCCGGGTTATTATACAATTGATGGCGGGAAGATGTCACGAGGAAGCGAACGCGAGGGACATTCTGTGATTATTATTAGGTGAGAAGAGGACGGAGCAGGTCCATGCGGTAATGTTTTATACCCATTGGTTTGCGAGGACACGAGAGGAGGTGAGCAATAAGAACAGACTCCGGCGCTTTTGTTTTGTTTTGTATATCTTGGTATTCGGTCGTGAGGCTGTGTGTCCCTCTGAAGAAATGCTGTCTTGGGAGTAATTATGGTAAGAACTGCTCATCCCCACCCCACGCCTTTTTACTGGACATGGGTGTCCATCCCTGAGCAGTTTCAGGAAATCGGATAGGCGCAAGAGAGTCCGGCTGTTACCCGATGCGTGGGCCCATTCCTATCCGTATCATGGAGAGTAGCGGCTCTAGCGGTAGATGCCGAACGATGGCGCTAAGGAAAAGCCCCGTCCGACAACCGACAGGGAAGCGGGCATCCGAACTCGGGGGCGCCGTTATACTGGGTCGTCCCCTGATTGGCTACAGATCCCCCCACCGTCTTCCCCAAGTTGCCCCTCCTAATGCCGCTGCAAAGCGAGGCGGTTACGATTCGCGAATGGCAAATCACGAGCCCATGTCGTACATAACTTTCGCCAGGGTCGGAGGCTCCCTCTATACTGCTTGATAAAGGGGACTCTGGATCGATATAAGGAGCTTGTTAACGGCTCTGAATTTAGGCCCATTCTTTCTCGAGTTCTTTGTCGGACTTCTGCTTTCTCACTTCTCTTTCTGTGGCCGATTGACTACCTGCTTGGCAAGTGATAGTGAAGTAGCAGCATCAGAAGTGGCGGACATTGCGACGACGGGCACCGAGGTCTATCGCAACACATACACACAACTGGATAAGTCCTGAGGGCTGTTCTAGGATTCCAATCGGCCATGGCTGCTTCACGGGGGAGCTGCGGCGGTCTCGCCATCGCGTGCCGGTCCAGCATGGCGGCAGCTTCGAGAAGGCACATCATCGCGCGGGTTCCCGCCTCGCAATTAGCCGGCGCGAGGTCTTTGAGCACGACGAGCTCCCGATTGACAACATTGGCTTCCTTCAAGACGCCCAAAGTGTTCAATGAGCCAAACGTATGTCACGCCTCCCAAAGGGATGCGAACCGTTGAAGACGCAATTGGCTGATCAGATAAACAGCAACACTATGCCAAGGGCTCACCACAGAGAGAAGGTCTATACTCGGCCCTAGAGGCGATGAAGCAGCGGGGTCCCGTGGACATCCCCATTGTCGTAGGCGGCAAAGAGGTGAGCCTCCCGGTGCCAAGCCGCTCTCTAGGCGCGGCATACTAACCGAGAAGCAGATGCACACCGAGAAGAAAGGCAGACAGCACAACCCCGCCAACCACGCCTCAACGGTAGCCACCTACTCCCTCGCCAGCGGGTCCGACGTCCAGAACGCCATCGACGCCGCCCTCGCCGCCCAGCCCGCCTGGGAGGCGATGCCATTCGCCGACCGCGCGGCCATATTCCTCAAGGCGGCCGACCTCATCTCGACCAAGTACCGGTACGAGATCATGGCGGCGACGATGCTGGGCCAGGGCAAGAACGCGTGGCAGGCCGAGATCGACGCGGCAGCCGAGCTCTGCGACTTCTTCCGCTTCAACGTCGCCTACGCCGAGGAGCTGTACGCGCAGCAGCCGTCCTTCCACTCGGCCGGCGTCTGGAACCGCGCCGAGTACCGCCCGCTCGAGGGGTTCGTCTACGCCGTGAGCCCCTTCAACTTCACCGCCATCGGCGGTAACCTCGCTGGCGCGCCGGCGCTGCTCGGCAACGTCGTCGTCTGGAAGCCGTCCGACTCGGCCGTCTTGTCCAACTGGGTCGTCTACAAGATCCTGCGGGAGGCCGGCCTGCCTGAGGGCGTGATCCAGTTCGTCCCCGGTGATGCCGTCGAGGTGACGCGTGTGGCGCTCGCACACAGGCAATTCGCCGCGCTGCACTACACGGGCAGCACGGCCGTCTTCCGCAAGCTGTACGGCGAGATCGGCGCTGGCGTCGCCGGGGGCCGGTATGCCGGGTACCCGCGCGTCGTCGGCGAGACGGGTGGCAAGAACTTCCACCTCGTGCACCGCAGCGCCGACCTCGACAACGCCGCGGTGCAGACGGTGCGCGGCGCCTTCGAGTACCAGGGCCAGAAATGCAGCGCCACGAGCCGACTGTACGTGCCGCGCTCCGTCTGGCCGCAGCTCAGGGAGAAGCTTATCGCCGAGACGAGGGCCCTCAAGGTCGGCCCGCCCACCGACCCCGCCAACTTCGTCGGCCCCGTTATCCACGCCGCCAGCTTCGAAAAGCTGAGGCGTGTCATCGACGAGTCCTCGAAGGACCCTGAGGTCGAGCTGCTCACGGGCGGTAAGTACGACGACTCCAAGGGGTTCTACGTGCACCCGACCATCTTCGAGACGCGTAATCCGGCGCACCCGATTATGAACACGGAGTTCTTCGGCCCCGTACTCGGCGTGCACGTGTACGACGACATGGCCGGAGGTGACCCCGAGAAGGCGTTCGCCGACGTGTGTAAGGTGGTCGACGGCACCAGCGAGTACGGTCTCACGGGGGCCGTGTTCGCGGCGGACCGGGCCGCCGTGCGCTTCGCCGAGGAGGCGCTGCGCGACGCCGCCGGCAACTTCTACGTCAACTGCAAGAGCACAGGCGCCGTGGTCGGGCAGCAGCCCTTCGGTGGCGCCCGCGCCAGCGGCACCAACGACAAGGCCGGCAGCGTCAACCTGCTCGGCCGCTTCGTCAGCGTGCGCAGCATCAAGGAGGAGTTCGGGGCCACCGAGCGCGTGGCGTATGTTAGCAATGACGTTTGAATCTTGGAGGTGGTGAGGTCCATGGATGGGATGGAAAGGAACGGAAAGGAATGGAAAAGGAGAGGGGAAGGGGTCGGGAAATGTATCATATGAAGCGAACCAAGGATCATGCTGTCTTACTAACGAGCGCCGGGAGAACTGTATCAAGTTACGACTTGAAGTCAAATCGCGGGAGACCGAGTATGGAAGCCAAAAGTTATGGCCTGCTTATCAGATAGGGCTAAAAAGGGTTTGGGGTTGTGAATATCAAAGGGATGAATTTATGCACGTATTCAGAAAGTCCTGGGATCATTCCTCCAGCAGTCTGTGATTTTTTATATATGTCCTTCTATGGGATACGAGTGCCTTCAAGGGTTAGAACAATAATCACTGCACGGTTAACTTGACACAGCAACTTACGGACCTCGAATATCAAATACAGAGCTCATACAGACATAACTCGCTCTCCTGGACTTCACAAGGAACCTGTATCTCGAAGTCTGGCATTGGTAAGGCGTGTCAGGGGGAATGTAAGTGGGGCCAGATGGAAGTCATGTGACGTTATAATAGCTCCGGCAAGCAGTCCGAGTTCTCCGGCTCTCCACCAAGTCCTCCGAACATGAACAATATTAAACTGACGTAAAATGGCTGACAAGTTGCGGAGAGAGCACGTATGGAGCCGGATGTTTTTATTCCGCGATAATGACTACCTCAACCCATTCACGGCGAAGTTCATCTTGCAGGCGTGGTTCGCGTCTGCCTCCTTCCTGCTGGTGCTCATGTCCTTGACGTGGCTCTCGTCCTCTCAGCTGTTCAGCGGCCTCAGAACGAATCCTCTCCCGGCGGTATCGCTGGAAGTTTGTGCCTGGTCTATCTTACAGCCCCATGTGTCTCTGCTGGACGTGCCCCCAATCGGCCGGTCCGAGTTCCTATCGCGCCAGGCAACGCTGGCAAATGCGCTGAGGGAGGCCGGCGTGGACGCCTTCGTCGCGGAGCCATCCGCGTCGACCGCCTACTACGCGAACATATCATCCAGCTTCGGGCTCTCGGAGCGCCCCTTCCTCGTGATCATCGACAAGGAGCGCCGGTTCTCGTACCTGGTGCCGAGGTTCGAGGCCGGGCGCATCGCCAACCTGGAGATGGTGTACGGCGACGACGGCAAGAGGGTCGTCGAGTGGCGCGAGGAGGAGTCGCCGTACGAGGTCCTGGTGCGGGAGATGGCGTGGCTCGGGAAGGTCATGCTTGACGAGCACGCCCGGTTCATGATCGCGACCGGGCTCCGCGGCGCCGGCATCGAGGTCGTTCCCATGTCCGCGGAGGTCCAGGCGCTGCGGTCCGTAAAGACCGCTGCCGAGGTCGCCATCCTGAAGGCCATCAACTCCTTCACGCTCGAGCTCGTCCGCTCGCTGCAGAAGTGCATCAGGCTGGGGGTGACGCAGGAGGCCGTGGTTGCCGCCGGCCACTCCCTCTTTACGCGGGCTGGTGTGGGGGCGGGGTTCTGGTCTATCGCGCTCTTCGGCGACCAGGCCGCGTATCCCCACGGTGGCAAATTCGGTAAGACGCTGGAGGCCGGCGAGTTTGTGCTCATTGATATCGGGTCCACATTGCACGGCTACGGCAGCGATGTCACGCGGACGATCCTACCGGACGGTGCGTCCGTGAGCGAGGAGCTTATGAACATTTGGAGGACCGTGCATGCGGCACAGGAAGCGGGCTTCAGCCACATGCAAGCTAACGAGACATGTGCGGATGTGGATGCCGCGTCCAGAGTCCCCATCGAGGATGCTGGCTACGGCGCCTTCTACACGCATCGACTGGGCCATGGCTTGGGCCTGGAGGTGCACGAGCACCCCTACCTAAACGGGGCAAATAAGGAAAAGCTGAAGCTGGGCGAGGTTGCCACAAATGAACCGGTATGTCTCCAAAACCGTCTGAGTACGGGTCAAACATCGTTAACTTGATATTATAGGGCATATACGTCACTACCGAACAGGCAAAACAGGTAGGAAAAGACGTAGGCTTCGGCGTTAGACTAGAGGATCCGATTCTCATGTCTGAGAACGGGGGCGAGCCGATGACGGGCCACAGAGCCAGGTCTCCCTATGATCCATGAACTCTCTCAGTCCAGGATTAGCTACAACAGTACCGTTAACAATCTTTATTCCTGACTTCAGAGAAGACTCACGCGCCATGGAGCTGTGGTTTATGCGATAGGTCCCAACTTCGTTTTATTGTTAGAGCCTCACCAACCTTTGACTAAGCGTAACGAAGAAATCTCTGGTTATGTTCTCAGACTACGGCTTCGCGATCCATACTTGGCCGCTTTCCGGAATGTCTGCAGCTGCAGCTAGCCATAATGGCATGTCGTCATTTACCGGATCCTGGACCTGTATCTCCTCCTATTCATGCGTCGCATGCAAGGACTCTCGCTAGATGATTTGAGGGCAAATGTCGACAAAAACTCCGTGACCGAAGCGGTACTGCACGTCCACAGCGCATTCGCGACCTTGATGAAGCTGTCGAAACCTCACCACCGCGAGAGCGACTTCACCGAGCTCGACTCGTGCGGCGGCCGAGCGATATAGTAACCAATTGTCGGGATAGGGATACCTAGAGCCGGAAGTGTGCGGCATGGGGCGGGGCTGGATGCGGGGGCTGACCCCTGGCGTTGTCGGCAGAGATCTCCAGCGGCTTAGTCATAGGCGTATACAGCGGCCCATGTAGCCGTTCGGCCCGCCTAGTTGCTGAGAGAGATCCGTCGGCTAGGGTCGATCATGCTGCTATCGAATGTACCGTTGAAAGGCTCCAAATGATAGCGAAGTCAATGGTACGGGAAGGACAATTGAGATATCAGCCTGAATGTGAGTCACAAGGCTCTCGCTCCCATGCATTTCCATCAGAAAACGGGTTAAGCTCGGGCAGCTATACTGCGTTCGTTTGACAGCTCTACCCCAGGTATTGTGCATATACTAGCAGCTAGCTACCCTTGGCTTTTTGCTGGGTGGACCGTCAAGTTGAGCGATCCGGGCGCCAGTCACAGGGCCTGCACATTTGGAGATGCCTACGAGGTATACAGATGACATGCATGAAGAACATCCCTCTCATACGTTCTTATTACCGGACGGTTATGAGATGGATCCAAGAATAACGCATAGGTATTTCACAGTCGCGTGCCGTCTTTCCTGCTTATGGCGATCCCGTCTCAGGGGTATTGTACAATGCAGTACTATGCTGATCCTTGAGTCTCGACTTTTACAGAGTACGGACCGGGGCCTAGCAAGTGCCCCACCTGGATGGACAAGAGGTCTTTCAGGTCCTGGTCATGTCATCTTACGCCTTTGGACGGATCATTGTGTCCCGCGAGTGGAAGTACTTCGTACGGCTGAGAAGTGGACAGTAATGATGCGTAGTATATTACGTGCAAGGATGTTGTTTCAGTGTACTACCACCTAGCTTTCAGCTGGGTTATTTAAGGCTCATGTATATGTTATAAAAAGCCTTGTATACCCCCATGTCCGTACCCGTGGGCTGGTCATTCATTACCTTACTCGTCAGACTACGGGCGTAACTTCAAGTAAGATTGATCATGTCCTATGGAAACTGCACGTCCGAGTCGCTATTTTTGGGAGTGAGCCAGTTACACCGGAGCTACAGCATGGTGTATTCGTCCAACGGCAGCCATTGGACAGCCAGTTTACCGTTATCTCGGGTGTGGCGCGTGGACGCCATTCTTGGTAGTTCCACTAGTTAGATAGGATCAACGATAGCTTTCGCTGCCAAGAGACCCTGGCTCCCTGATTTAGAAACGAATCGTATCCGAGCCGATATATGGAGGAGTAGTGCAGTTGAGGGAGCGGAACAACTTACACTGCCAGATCGATAGTTTCACTCTCACGGTGAACGCCATAGCTTTTAGCGTGACGCCTATTCGCTGAGACCGTCTGTGCAACCGTGAACTTGTCTCTGCCAAGGGAACTTATGCATATCGGGAGTGATAGGGCTTCCCCGGTCAGCCTGAACCTACACCGTAATAAAACTTAGAACCGGCCAATGATCGGCAAATCCCGTCTAGCCTTCTTACAACTCAATGTGTACTTGAGGAAAGCAAGAACGTCTATTTCCTTAACTACTTCATTTATATCGCCGATATACGCAAAGCGAAACCCGTTCTCCCTTAGAGCCTTTCATGATACACTTTCTTCGAGTTTAAGCAATATATTTGGCGGTTACAGAGGACAAATGAACAGCAACTTCCATTCACGCTTAGCGGGGCTAGATCCGGGAGAGGAGCGCGATGCCTCCACGAGGTCGGGATGTATCCGGGAAGGGTACGGCCCGAATCCTATTTCAGGAGAGCCCCGGTATGACACGGACAGTGCCGTAAAGTTTGAACGTCGAGGTTCTAGCGTTAGCCTGGGTCCCCAAGAGATGATCACCGACCATTCCTCAGCCCCGTGGAAGCCGCCCAGTCCAGGCACGTCGGACGTTGGCGGCGACCGCGTTGGTAGCAGTAGAACAAGCGCGTCGCCGCTTCCGTCTGATCATAGCGTTGTGCCCAGGCTTGACGCGGAGATCCACAGCCAGCGACTTGCGCACCGAGCCGCCGGCCCGGCACAGCCTGCCAGGAATGCGGCCCGTTTCCACCATCACCCGCAGGTTTGGGAATCGCACAAGGCGGAGATCGAGGAGATATACATGAAGCAGAATAAACCCCTGAAGGAGCTTATTGCCATCATGAAGGAGAAAGGCTTCAAAGCGACGTCAGTGTCCTGAGTCCCATCGCGTGCCGTAAATCCTACGACCTCTGCTGACCGGGGAAGGCAGTCCGCGGATGTACAAGTCCAAGTTCGAGCTCTGGGGCTTCGTCAAGAACAACAGGGGCAAGGACGTGGCAGTAATGCTGCGGCTGCAGCGCCAGCGTGACGCCGCGGGGAAACCCACGACGTTCCAGCGGCATGGGAAGATGGTAGACATCCACAACTACATGAAGCGGAAGCGGATCTCGAGCCGCGACCTCGCAGATCCAAACGTCGAGGCTGACCTTCCGCAATATCTCAGATGCCTGACGCCGCCACCGGCAGACCCTCAGCACATGACGCTGCCGGATCACTTGCACGTGCAGGATATCCTTGTGAGCTGCTTCCGCGACCTGACTCTCGGATGGCGAGATTCTGCGAGGTCGCCCATGTCGTTCGAGGAGGATTTCAACGCATACTTCGATGGGGAGCTATGCGAAGCGACGAGGGACTTCAGCAGAGCATGCTGGTTCTTCTCGAGGGGCTACACGTTACACGGCGCTCTGTTAAGCCAGCGCGCCTTCTCGGCGTTGGATTTACTGGTCACAAAGCCGTCCGCGCTGGGCCTCTTCGACCTCCTGATAGCCAGTGTGATCACGCCAGATTATGGGCTGGTAAAAGAATTATGGAAGTACCTCGCGGCTTACGCGAAGGCCAAGCTCGGGACAATGAGCACTTTTTACCGTCTGTTTAGAGCATTGGAAGAGACCTTCCGGAATAACGCATTAGAAGCCGGGGTTGACTTCGTATTCAATTGCATGGAAAGCATTATAGGGATGTTACTAGAGCACAAAGACCTGGCTCAGACCATAGCCCCTGCCATCAGCTTCTTTCTCCTGGGCGACCTGATCCTCTTCAATTCCACGAGGACGGACCTGCCATCACTTCAGCGCGCGATAGCGGCGTCTCAAGACCTCATAGTGGCGGACGGCACCGACAACGCTCCCGCCGTCATCCGGTTCCTCGAGCCGGCGGCGTACCTCTGGCAGTACGGGCCCGAGGACGAGCAGTCCTTCCAGCTCGCCAATGCCGCCCTCCATCAGCAGGACCCGGTGTCGGACCGGTTCGACTGGACCTACTGGGTGGCGTGGCGCGTCGTCGCTGAGTTCCACCGCAGCCGCTGTCCGGACGGCTCCGCGGACTCGAATCCACGGCACTCGCTGGCGCGGTACTCCCTCGAGCGGGCGGTCGACGCCGCCAAGGACGGGCGGGGCTTCGGCGAGGTCCAGATCTACGAGAACCTGCAGAAGCTGGAGAGTTGGCATCACGAGGCCGGCGACGCGGCGCAGGAGTCGGCGGTGCGGACACGGAAGGAAGGGATGTTGCAGGCGTACTTGGAGATACTACAGAAACGCGTTGGGGTACAGCAACCGAGAACACCGAGCTCTCAATGAATGTAGGCAATTGAGATATTGAAATGCCAGCGACCATGTTTCCTTGCCGAGATAAGAACTAGTCATAAGAAAGGTTCCGAGAAGAAAACCGGCTATGGCTTTGGCCCAGCAAAATTTATGAGCTGCAACTGCATGTTCACATCTTCCCATCACGCTCTCCCCAAACTTGTCGGCTATCTCAGATAATCTCAACGGGACCGATTCGATTAATCAGTCTTCGGTCATCAGTTCGCCATACATGGCTCCGTGAAGATATGCCTCTCCGACTAACCGATAGCGGCCACCTTCAGCCTTTCGGAGAATGAACGGCGCTCGTCGGCCACTAAGAAGCCACACCTCGTCGCCTTCGGCCAGCGATTGCAGGCCGTGGCCAACGTAATATTGAGCAGTCACGAAGAGTATCCGATCGAAGACAACTTCGATGTTGCAGTTAATAAATGGATGCCTGGACAACATCTGAGCCCAGACGGAGTTTCTGATCCCTTGGCCCATAATCTCCTTTACTGTCGACAAGACTGAAGAGAGAGTTGCAACTTGGGAGATCTTCCAAAGCAGCCCCATTGCTTGAAATATGGTACCACGGTTCTGAGGCCAATCCATAGCCCCAGATACGAGCCCATATACCGCAAGTGTCGTCACTAGCGATCTAGAGAAAGCGGGACATTGGGACTCTTGCACATTGGGAGGTATATAACCCGTGGGCAAGGTACGCCACACCGCCTCGATCCAGGTTTGACTCAGGTGTGGATAGTCAAAGTCTCTCTGAATGCACAGCCAATATAAAGGATATCAAGGACAGAGGTGTCCTCTGATAGCTGCCACTGCGTCGCTCAATAATATCAATTCTGGTCCCATAGACAGTGCGAGTGCTATCACTGATTATGGGCATCCGAAAGGTTACAGAGTCTGTCTTCGACGCATTGAAGCGATATACACCACCGGTGTCGTGATTCGCCATAGTTGCTATGCAATCTTTGAACGATTGCCCTTTCGTGTAGTCGGCCACCCAGGACGGCCACCTCACTGATAATTCCATTAGAGAGGTATCATAGCTGCAGAGATCATCGGGAATCCTTGCTAGGAAGTACAATGAGGTGCTATTCTCAAGAGTACGCTTAGCGACATCAGTGAAGATTGCTAGTGCGGTAGTTGTGTAGTCCGTACAGATAGGGCATTCCATCCCCATAGGTAGAGACTCTGCCGCAATTCCTAGCAAAGAGAACACCCTGTCTCTCGGATCTTGAAAGGACATATCTTGTGACCATGAAGCAGGTTTATCAGGGTCGCGTACCACCGCTGAGTGTCATCATTGCTCCGGACAACCCATGCAATGTTCCTGGACCATTCAGTCGCTTGGACGACGCTGAGATTAAGACCTAATCCTGGTTTGATGATATTCATGAGCCAGTAGGTTATCTTGGCACACGCACTTGCGCACGGTATGTATATATAGGGAAAGAGGGAGGCCCAGTCGCAACGGACTATGAAACCTTGGAAGAAATAAAGGAGGCCCCAGCCGAATTTGACTGTTCCACTCAGAATATGCACTCGGGTCGGGCCCTGTAGTGTAACCTCCTGGATTACCAAGCCGCGAGAAAACCAGCGGTGTTCCCAGAAAACCCGATAAAAGGCATACTTAGCAGCTTCCCATTTTTGGCGGACATCGGCGCCAAGGGCTTGTGTTATGACTTTATGGTATGAAGAACTGGCCCACTGAGACAAACTACGGGATTCCAGATTCTGCTGGATTCTCAGAATAGCAGGAATGATACTGCGACAAACCAGATGAACTCGGGGGTCGGATCGTTCTTGCTAAGCCAGACGTGGACTTCTTTTGCTGATTTGAAGACTGAGCCCATCACCCCAACTTGATGGCCACGTTCGGCTTGATTGATACAGATCTGGTCTGTCCAGTAGGATTGTGTTCTTTCGTTGAGGGATACTTGTTGGGATGCTGGAGGAAATTGAAGAGATTTTCGGTGACTTTTACGGAAGCCCCTTGACATTCCACATAAGATTCATCCTGCGCGTAGGCTTCTTCCCCCGTCTCAAAATTTAGCTCTGCACAGCCCCATATGTATGACAGTGCAGTGTACGGGATATGGTCGTCTAATGATGCGAGCAAGAGCTCGAGCTTGAGGCCATGGATGTTTTCGTCCTCGGGAAGAATCCGAACTAGCCTGATCTTGCTTTTCTCCGGAACAGGCTGGTATTTATACGGTGCTCTTGGTGATTACTTATCTGGGAATCAGATGCGTAGTAGGCGTGGCCGGTGTTTGATTGACTGATGGAGGTGGATCTGATTGACTTCCTCCACGGTGAATCAGATGCGGCGTGGGCATGGCCGTTCTCTGATCTAGTGGTGAAGCTGGTTCTGGGGGCCTTCATGCTCGAGGAATTTGATGCATTGTGATCGCGGTATTAGTTACCCGATAAGATGGTGGTCAGACTCGTGAAACGACTCGATCTCACTCTTAGTGAGTTGTTTGCAACGAAGAGACAATGAAGCGCGGCCGAGGGGTAATGAGGCTGAGTTCGGCGCAGTTCCTAACTAATCATATTGGGTGCAATACACTGCCACATAAAGAAGCTTCCAGCACACCCAAACTAGGAGGGCAATATTCAGGGTGGGTAAAGACGGCTCCAGGGATTGTCACGTCCTCGAAGATACATCTCATCAAACATAGGGCATGAGTTGAGATTTACATCGCTAGTTGCACGCCTAACCCGAAACGCCTGGGATAGGAGAAAGGCTTCAGGGCGCGTGGGGATCGTCCTTTGCTTAGCCAAAGACGCGGCTTGGATGAGCCTCACGAAGCATGGTAGACGGCTGAACAGTGGGGCAATACAAGCACGGTATAAGATGACCCCCCACCAACGGCCCACCCCATCAACGGGCCGTCATTTCCCATACAAAATCAACGAAATTGCATATCTGTAAATAATTAACAAAAATACATATTAAAATACAAGCGACGTGATGATAATTAAGTGTATAAAAAGGCTATAAATAAAATATAATTCAAAATGTTAATGTTATTACTGAAAAATTAAAGATTAAAGTTATAAAAATAAAACGTTAATATTTTCCTATATAAATAATATAGAAATTTGTTAAAAATAATAAAAGTTTGAAATTAATTATATAAATAATTTTACTTTATTTTTTTTCGTATATATACAAGGTAAAAGTTAGGTCTAAGCTTTTTTTTCTAAGCTAAGCCAATATATAGAAAATTATTTTACGATATAATTTCTACGATAAATATTATACCCAGTATTTTCGAATATGATAACTTTTCAAACGGCTTTTATAATTAAAATAAATTGCATACTTCAGTCCCGTGCCTTATTCCGATTCCGACTAGTGGTTGCCGATAAGCTTCGGCCTTGGTAAATCTTATTGTAACGAACCTGTCATACATCCACCTGGAGGTATGAGCAGTATCCGAAAAGGGTCTTGATTTGCAGGTAATAATAGGGCGAGGAATGATTTAATATGTTCGTTAAAGAGATTTAAGGTACTTTTCCCTCAATTAAAGAACGGTACAGTTACTTCTGGTTAAGAACTTAAATTAATAGTTAAAAAACGAAATTATTTAAAGGTTATTTATATAGGAAACTGGTTTTTTATATATTTACCGTTACGTTAGTAAGTATATCGTGGATTTATGTAATCTATATGATCTGCTCCAGATTACCTAGATTACCTAAATTATTTAAAGGGCTAAGTTTTTCCAGCCGAAATTTAGCCGTAACGTATTTTCGCGTTAGGCCTTAAAGGTAAATCCTTAAGACGAGAACAGCGTTTTCGTAACATTATTTTTCCTTTCCAAAAATTTTTGTCCCAAAGATAAAAACGGTAAGTAACCCCTTTTTTGTTGGAGTTACTTTTAAATTAAGCCAACTTTCAACATATCAGGTTATATTAAAAAACAAAAAAAAAACCTTATTTAAACCAATGCGATTCCCGGAATAATCGTGCTGTCTTAATTAAGAAATTTGGTATTAAGGCTTTTCCGTGTTCTAACTGTATTCGTTTTGGTGAGTTTAAATGTTTTTTCGTTCCGAAGTACTTAAGTTGCGACAGTTATACCCGTTACCAACGCCTTTTTTGCGACGTTTTGATAATGAATTTTTTTAAAAAAGTAAACGAAACACAGGAACGGTTATAAAAAGAACAGCGTAAGTTAGAAAACGAATTTTTAGCTTACCAGGAAGCTGCAAAAAGAAAAACAAAAAAGTTTATCGGTCGATTAAAACGCTTACGCCTTTAATAGGATCTCCTTAAAAAAAGAACCTTAGAAATGTTAAAGGAAAATCTAAAGTTAAACTAATTAAAGGAACGAAAAAAAATGGAAAAAAAGCAGCGGCGTGTAAAGGCGGAGTAAACGCAGCCTATTTCTGAAATAAATGCTATAACAGAGGCGTCCTTTTTTAACTGGAACGCCGTTGGAATAGATTTAAACGGGGGATTTTTGTCGCCGGCGACCTTAGCCGCGCTGGAGACGGTCGGTCAGGATTCTGTCGGTAAAACGTCTCAACCAGATCTATCATATTTGTCAAGTGGTTAAGTAGTTCCTAAATATTTTCGTCGTGTAAGTAACTTTCTTACTTAACTAAGTATTAAATTTTGTTTTTGATTATTCTTAAGTCCAGTATTCTTTCGATTTCGTACTCGTCTGTTTTATTTTCCAGCTCTAGGTCTTTTTCCAGCGGGACGTTTTTCGGTACTGGTTTAAGTAGGGAAATGTAAAAAACGGGATGTATCTTTATTGTCTTAGGTAGTAATAGTCGATAATTGGTTTTGGAAATAACTTCGTTAATTTTAAAGGGGCCGAATTTTTTAAAATCGAACTTATTGCTAGGCCTTTTTATCTTGATTTATAAAATATTCGAAGTTATATTAAGCCTTTGCCGTAATAAATAAACCTTATTTTTTTCGACAAAATTAATCCTTTAATCCTTTTCTTGTTATAATACTAAGCTATCTTTTGCTAAAAAAATTGTAATTCAACTTGCAGGCAGGCCTATATCATCTTAACCTTTGTTACGATTATCTCTGTTCATAGAACAATCGTGGCGATTCTAAAGGCCTTACCCAGTGGTTATTCTGGACGTTAAATCCTTACCTCGTATCCATATACCGCCGTATAAAAGGATACGCCTATATCTTTATTAACGGAAATATTGTAAGCTATTTAAGCAAGTAATAAAAGTTCTACCTAATTATCTTGCTGGTAATTAACATAATTTCGTAAATATTATTCCAATGTTTAATTTAATCGCTTTATTTATCCATCTGTCTGTAAATAATAAACTATAAAAAACTTAAGTTTGGTGCCGATTTGTTTGAAAAAACTGGTACCAAATTTAAAGGTAAACAGCTTGTTTTTATCGGAAATAATTTTCTTAGGTATTCCATGCTTATCGAAGTAATATCGTATAAAGACGTAAACTAACTGTTCTGCTGTTATATTTCCTTTAAAAAGTAGAAAGTACCCATACTTAGTAAATCTATTAACGATTATTTATATTCCATTATATTTAACTTCAGTAACGGGGTTTTTCGATAAAGGTAAACCGATAATAAAATCCCAAACGATGGTGTTCTATGCCTTATCGGGAATATCTGTAGGTTACAGTAAGTTATAAAGCTTATATCGGGCTGCCTTTACCTTATTATAAATGTTACAGTTTTTGATAACTTATTTAACTACTCGGCGGAATTTAGGGAAGTCGTATTTCTTTTTTAGTTGCTTAATAATTTTAAAAATTTCCTGATATCCATATAAAAGGTTTTCGTAAAATTCCTTAATAAACTGCTTCTGTCGTTTCTTTAATATATAGACCTTGTTATGGTACATAAGTTGGTTCCTGGACTGCCTTTTTAATTGCTTTACTTTTTCCCGTTCGCTTAGATCGTAAAAATCTTTAAACTGTGCCAAAAGTTTTGGTATAAGTTATTTTAGAATTACGCATAGTTATAAAATGCCGTCTTCCGTAATCTGTAACATCTATATATGGCGTTTTGGGATTTTAAAGTCGTAGTCACCTTTACGACTTAGGATATCTGCTTGGATATTTTCCTTACTTTTAATATGGTAGATTTTAAAATTAAACTTTAACAAAAAAATTATCCAAATTTTATGTCGTTTGTTTAGCTTTTGTGCTTTCATAAATCGAGTAAGATTTTTGTAATTAAAGTAAATATCGAAAGGTTTTTTCGTTCCGTTAAAAAAAGGTTTTTATTTTTTAAGGGCGTTAATAATTGCCAATAACTCCTTATTATAAATCGAATATCTAAATTCTGCATTTCGAAATGCCTTAAAGTAATACGCCATTAAGTATTATTTATCGTTATCCTCCAGTTATTCCAGGACGGTACTTAATGCGTAATTTGAAACGTCCGTCTTTAAGCGCTTCTTTTTGTCTAGATTAGGTATTTTTACAACAAGTCCACTGGTAATCGTATTTTTTAATATTCGAAACGTTTCCTTAGTTTTTTCTGGAAGCTTAAATTCCTTTTTAACGTATTTCTTAATAGTAAGTTTCGTTAATGGTCTAACTATATCTTTATATCTTTTAATTAAGCCGCGTACATAACCCGTAAATCCTAAGATTTGTCGGATATCTGTAACGGTCGCCTTATTAGGAATAGGCCAATTTTTAACTGCTTTTAATTTAAAACGTTAAATCTGAATTTGTCCGGAAGTAAGTGTAAATTCCAAAAAGTCCAGCTTTTGTGTATACCATACATTTTTAACTGGGTTAATTCGAATGTTCGCTTTATCTAATATCTTAAGTATTTGGGTAACGTACTTTTTGTGTTCCTTTAACGTTTCGGAATAGATAAGAATGTCGTCGAGGTAGATAAATACAAACTTATCCAGGAATTATTTGAAAGTGGTTATAACTAAACGTTAAAAACTTGCAGGAATGTTAGTAAGTCCTATTGGCATAACTTTGTATTTATAAAGTCCATATATTATTCTAAATGCTATTTTTTATTTTTCGTTTTTAACTATTTTAATGCGATAATAACTATTTCGAAAATTAAGTATAGTAAACCATTTAGCTTTATTAACGTTTTTTTAAGGTATTTATAAGGGTTAAAAGGTAGCCGTTTTTGATTATGATGTTATTTAACTGTCTGTAGTCGATTATTTTTTTAAAAACCGGGTTTCCGTTTTTGTTAATTTTTTATTTACCGTCCTTCGTTTTTGGAACCATGAAAACGGGATATCCGGCGGGGAAATTGGAAGGTTAAATGTATCTTTTTTTTAAGTCCAGTTATATACTTTTCTACAAGGTTTTGGATTTTTCAGGGTTTATGTAGTAAATCTTGTAAAGTTTAAAGTGATATCCTTCCTTAATAAGTATCCGATGGTCTCATTAATTATAAAAGGGTAGCTCGTAATTCTTTTTATCTTTAAATAACTTTTTAAATCGTTTATATTCCTAAGGTACTGTAGCTTTTTGATCTGGAATTTATATTTCCTTAATAACATAACAAACCTTTTAATTTTCTTTATTTTCCCAGGAAAGTATTTACTTTTTCCAGTTAATGCGTAGATTGCTAGAACAAAACCATAGTATTCCCAAGATAATGTCGTATTTTGAAATGTCGGCTATGTTAAGGATAATCCTTTTTAAATGTTTTTGTATTTCGACTGGAAATTCCTCTGTTTCCTTAAAAATTCGACCGTTTTCGTAAATAAACAGGCTTCCATCAACGGTGCGTAATTTGTAAAACTATAATTTGTACTTCCAAAGGATTTGGTATTTTTTTATTACAACTAGTAAAATAAAATTACCTTCTGTATCTAAATTAATTATTACCTTAAACGTTTTGTTTTCATAATATAATAAAATCTCAATTTGACTTTTAAGTTTTATTTTGGCTTTGCATAAGGTTTTATGTTAGCGGGTTTTTCGATACCTTAATTTCGAAAGCTTCTGAAGTTTTTTAATTAACAGAATTGGGAGCGTCGCTATTTTCGGGCCTTTTTAACCGCGTGCTTAAAGCAATAATCGTTTATGTACTTAAATTAAGTTCGTCTGCCATATTAACACTAAAGTTCTAGTACTGTACGGATTTGGGTTGGTTTTTTTTCCTTAAACGAAGGGAAATTTGGCTGGGTTATATCCTCTCGTAGGTCCAGTCCTATTGCCAGGGTTTTATGTATTATATATAATATGGGTAAGTAATATATGTATCCTTATATTATGGCCTTTTAGCTTTATTTTGATTCCGGGTATAGGTAGTAAAATTTAGAGTACTTTGGTTATTAAGGAATCTTAATGTATTTACATTTATTATCTGGCTTAGTAAGTACTTTTTCGTCCTAACCTGGTTAATAATCGTTATTTTTTTTAGCTCGCAGATAGGTTAAATAATTATAATCGTAATAAACAAAGAAATTAAAAAAATGGTAATTATTTATTTGTTATGTTTTGGTACTGTCGGGTTTTGGGTATACCGTATATGTAAGAAGTTTACAAAGCTCGGGGGATAACTGTCCGTAATTGCTAAGGTTTGGCCGTAACTGGCCGTTTTCGTCGTAAATTTTGCATTCCTGTTTATTCAGATAATAAATATATCTTAATTTTATAGTTATCCTGGAAGTTGTTTATCCGGGATGATACTTGTAAGTTCTGGCAATCCGATTCTGGCAGGTTAGGTAACGTTCGTATTTTGGGTCGCCGTTTTAAACCTGGCTTGTTATGGTAATGGTAAATTCTGGTTAAAAAGAAACGGTGCTGATTTTTTTTTCCTTTTTTTTTTTGCTATCTAATTTATATTCTATTATTCGTATTTTTTTTAAGGTTTTCCTTATGATTTCCTTTAAGGTTAGGGGATTCCTTTTTTTTTTAGTATTTCTTTTAGCTAGGAAACGACATTTGTTCTTGTAATGGCTTTTTTTGTTATAGTTAAAACATTTTATGTTGGATTTGTTTATTTTGGGATTTCTTAAAGCCGAACTGGCTTCTTTTTGAGATCTGTCCTTTTTTTTTTAAGTTCGGTTACTCGAATTTCTCTCGTTTTTTCGCTTGTTGGATCTTTTTTTTTCGAGGTACCTGTTAAAGGTGCGTCGATCGGTGATAATAACCTGATTTGTATATTCCTTAAAGGATTTTGTTTTAGGTACTTTATATATTTCGTTTTTAACCTAAGGTTTCAGGCCGTCGTAATATAGGTAAAACAATGCGCTTACTGGTAGTTACGAGGCAGCGGCTAAACGATTAAATTCGGTCGTATATTTTGCTGCTAACTTGGTTTATCGTAACAAATGCAGTTATTTTATCGTATGTTATTCTTTATCGGTATTTCCGAATAAAGCTCGCATTTTATTTTTAAAGTGCTTATAATCGCTAAAGATGTAATTTGTAACGTCCGATAAGTTTCTGGGGTAATTTTTCAGGTAATCTCTTAAAATTGGCTTAAACCATAAAAGAACTTTTCCTGTAAGTACTTAAAAGATGGCCAGTACTTTCTAATAATCTTCCATTAGGGAATTCTGGTAAAATTTAAGATAAATCCGGGCCTGGATCAGGAATTTTTTTACGTCTGTAGATCCATTATAAGGTTTAAAAGCGGCTGGTTTGTACCCCTTAACTTCAGGTATTCCGTGATATCCAGGAGGTGGAATGGTAGTTTCGCAATAAAGGTTAGGGGCAAACAAAGGTGGTACGGAGGCCTTTTTTTTTTCCTTTCGGGTAAGTTTGGCATTTTCCTTTTTTAAGGCCTGGATCTCTGTTACCAAGAGATCCAGTTTTTCGTTTGTTGTCCGTTTTTTTTCTTTGCCCTTAAGTTCGGGCTTTTCGGTTTCGGGCTTTTCTTTTTCATAATCCTCTTCTTCCTTTAAATCGCCTTATACTTTAATAATTTCTTTAAGGGTTGGGGCAAGTTGCTATTAAAAGGAAAAGGAGCCGGCTTGGGCTTAAGTCGTAGGAAGCGCCATATTGTCGATTAAGTAAAGGATTTTTTCAATAAGGGGTAAGTCGTTTATTCTAATTACTGATCCTTTATTAATTAATAATAGGGATCGAGTATATTATCTGTTTTTTAAACGTCGTTTTGTAATATCGTTTTTACTAAGTTTAGGAAAGCTTATACTTAACTGGGCCTTAAATTATTCGTCGACTATTAATTAAGGAGTTATTAAAATGTAACGAACCTGTTATACATTTACCTGGAGGTATAAGCAGTATCCGAAAAAGGTCTTGATTTGCAGGTAACAATAAGGCGAGGAATAATTTAATATGTTCGTTAAAGAAATTTAAGATATTTTTCCTTTAATTAAAGAACGGTACAGTTACCTTTAGTTAAAAGCTTAAATTGATAGCTAAAAAGCGAAACTATTCAGAGATTATTTACATAAAAAACTGGTTCTTTATATATCCACTATCACGTTAGTAAGTATGTCGTGGATCTATGTAATCTATGTGATCTGCTCCAGATTACCTAGATTACCTAGATCACTCAAGGGGCCAAGTTTCTCCAGCCGAGATTTAGCCGTGGCGTACTCCCGCGTTAGGCCTTAAAGGTAGATCCTTGAGACGAGAGCAGCGCTTTCGTAACACTTATGCCCGCTGGCCACGGTTTAGCAGGGTTCTTAAAGGCAGAGAATAGCTTTGCACGGTAAACTTTAAAAATAAACCTTAAAAGCGTATGAAAAGCTTTGCAAGCTCTCGCCAGTTTCACGATTAGAAAGTTCTTTTCATATATATAATTTTAATTAAATATTATTAATATTTGTTATATTAATAACTTTTTATAAAGTAATATAGCTTTTTTATATAAAAACTTCCTTAATTTTTTATTACTTTACACTTTTTTACATAATAATAATAGCTATAAAAAGTTTAAATGTACTTGATATATTTATATTTAAGTAATTATATATGAAATTTTATATTTTTATTTTTATTAATAAAACATTATAAAACTCTTACTTTATATGTTAAAACAATTAAAAAAATATATAGCGAAACAGTTTTCCGTATATTCAAAAATTAAAAGATTTATTACGTAATTATAACAATTTTGAAATAAGTTTATTATGCTAGGGCTTTATAGTTAATGATTATTCTAAAAAAGGTTCATTTTTCGCATTTCTTTTGGAATTTTAAAAGTTGTTGAAAATATAGTGATTTTGGCGATTTGTATAGGGAAGTGGCGGCCCGTTGAGGGGGTGGCCCGTTGTTGGGCCCAGGGTTATCTTAGTTGTAGCCCGAACGCAACCTTCAAAATTCAGAAACGAGAAGGATGACCGCATTGCCATCCGTTAGTCAATGCACCGTATATCCCCCTTCGTGTCCAGAGTAGCCATTTGACCGAACCAGTTTCAAATGCCAAAACTCAACTCGTCGTAGGGCCGACATGGCTGTCCCACCAGTCTTTCCAGTGGACCACCTTCCTGCCGGTCCTTGCCTCTTCCGCTGCAAAGACCATAGCATGGCTGCGAATGATCTCCTCCAGGCTACAGCCGATGTATTCATGTTGTGACTTCTCGGCAGCCCAGCCATGGTTCTTCACTCTGTCAACCGCCAGGATGAACTGCCTTGTCAGGCCGTGGTCGCCGCCCCCATGACCGAGGCTCTCTAGCCGAGGCTTGTACGTCTTTGTCTCACCCGTTCGGAAATCCTCTACCGTGATAGTCCTGGAGTCGGTGTAAATCTCGCCTTCGGTCCCATATATGTAAGAGTACCGATGGCACTGCTTCTTCGTCTGCCCTATCATGTGGAAGGTTGCCTGTTTGGACCCTCTGCCCCCAACCGAGTCGGAAGACGGGGCGCTGGACGGTATCGGATCCTCGTCCCACGTCACCGTGACGGTCTGCTCGTCACACACGTCGTTATCCGATTCGAAGACGCAACGACCGAACCAGTTTCGACTATCAATTTCATCTTGCGGCGTCGATTCGTCGTAGTCCTCTGCTAGCCGTTCTAGCAGCGCATCCTCCCTCTGGTTCTTGCCGAAGCTCTCAATGTCCGGGAAGACGACGCTCACTGGCCAATCCGTGTTCCCAGTCTCCAAGCCCTGGTGTCTGTCGCTAACATAGACCCGCTTGCTGGAATACATGCAATCCTTCTCAAACGCGCAACTCAAACAGTTGGTTGCGTTGCCTGCCGCCTTTGGCTTTCGGCTTTTCTTGAAGAACTGGAGTGACCCTGAAGACGACACAGTGGAGGGTAGATGTGCCGGCTCGTCAGATCCCGGCGACGGCGAGCACAAAAGCCACAGGATGATGTCAATATCATGACCGCTCTTCGTAAGCAGCGAGGGGGCAGTGGTGGATTCCTTCCGCCAATTCCCACGTACGTAGCTGTGAGCAAAGTGCCACCACCCAACAGGTTCCGTATGGGCGATGCTTAAGATGTCGCCGATCACCTTGTCTTCGAGCAACAGCTTCCGCAGCATCATATTGTGTGGAGAGTACCTCAACACATGTCCTACTGAGAAGACTTTGTCCTTCTGGTGCGGCGCTAGCACGCGGTACATGCTCACGCAATCGTCCAGCGTCGTTGCAAGCGGTTTCTCGCACATGATATGGAGACCTAGTGGCGCAAGAGCAACGACAACATCGTGGTGCATCTCATCCCGGACACACACGAAGGCCGCATCGACGCCTTCAGGAACTGCTTCGCCGGCTTGCTCCCGCTCCCGCCGGGCCTTCTCCCAGGTGATGAAGTCTCGCCAGTGGGAGAACTGGGAGCCGTCGGGAGGGCTCTCTTGTCCCCATATGAAATTGCAACCGAATTGCTGGCGCTTGAAGTCGTCAGGCTCCGCGACGGCCGCTATGACTCCGTTGCTCGACTCCCGGGTGCATCGCGCGTACACCCAACCCCGCGAGCCGGCGCCGATAATGAGCACCCTTGGCGGCCTGGCCGACATTGGAGGTGGAGGAGGAACCATAACCTCGGCTTCCTCCGTTTCGGGCGATATATTCGTCGATGTCTCCTCCTCGACAATATGCGGTGCCATGACGAGAACTGAGGTTGACGCCTCGAACTAAGCGTGATCCAATTGCGTCTGATGTTAGGGGGTCTTGGTATTGAACTTGATAACGCAAATGCGATAGAATTTGTAGTCACCCCAGTCGTTCGTAAGCCTTGGGATCGGGTTTTCATATCAGTCATATGCCAACCGGCTCCTGGATATGATTGTACATATATAGTCCGTCAGCGAGAGCATGATTAGGACTGCTGATTTCTAAGTGGTCGTTGGTAATTCCATTCCAGGAAGGACTGTGCGCGATATGGTGGGGTAATCCAACGGCCGGCGGACCCCGAACCACCCGGTTTTGTGGATACCTATATTACACGTAGAAATGCTATAATGGCTGGATTACAACGTATGTCTTAATTTGTCCACCGCGAAATTTCCTGCCTACTCGCTGTTTCGATATGGATGCTAGGGTGGCGCAGCGGAGTGAGCCTCACTACTGTCTAGAAGTCTCAGTCGCTTGTAGGGCATTACTATAATGGCAACTGAAAAGGGGGGGGCGCTAGGGGGAAGGGAGGCCTGGTGCTTCGAGGCTCACTAACCATGACAAACGAGATTCATCATCTATCACTAGATCCAATTCTGAGATTAAGCAGAAGTTGGACGAGGCGCTCCGGCGGTGAGACGTAAACGCCTTACCACATGTTCTCCGTATCTGGGCCCAAGAAAGGTGAAGGTTGGTTTCCTCAGCCCCACGAGAACTATCCCTTCTCACCTTACCTTCCAACCGGTATCTGGGACTTCTTATTCCAACATGCCCCCTTAAAATCACAATGAAATTATCCACTGCGGGATCCTATACTTACGGTCTCCAGGCCGGTATTTGTCTCGCAGTGGCAGCCAATCTCCTCGGTTCATACTTTCCAAGATGGGTCAGCGGCTTGCTTATGTGCATGGTGACTTCGCTCCGAACGAACCGGCTTATCAACTCTCTGCCTAACCCGGCTCAAGATGACCCTAGGGGGTTCCAGCGTATATGTCTCTGCCTGTATTGGGCTGGGAGTTTCTGGCTCCTGTTCCAATATCCTGGACCTCACTTCACTGCGACCTATCTTGCGGCGCATGATATTTTCTGTTTGGTTGTCAGTGGCGTTGCTCTCATGCAAAGTGATGGACCGCCGGGCAGAGCCAGACTAGACGTCATTTACACACAAAATTCCGTTCTTCCTTTTATCTTCTCAGCCCTTGGCTTTCGTTACAAGGAATTTATCTGGTCCGCTATGATTGGCTCCCTTACTTGTGTACTCCTTCCACTAGGAATCCTGGCTGTTTGTTCGTACTGGACAGAGAGATACAACAAGACGGATGGCCACTTGACGGTCCAGCAATGAGCCACAACGCATATATCTGTAATCCTAGTCAATTACTGGGCCCCATGGCTCACATTCCTTCGGGATAGGTTGGACATCCTAGAAGTCCAATTGCTTTGGCAACTACCAATGTGGACCCAGTGGAATTGGTCTCAGGCCTGGAAGCGGACGGTCGATTTCACATCTCGGCCATCGTATACATACTCTCCACTTTCTTCAGAGCCGCACCAGATCCGGTTATTGAGGGTAGAGCGCAGCAAGATGTTACCAACCGTGCTTAACGCCACTCTGGAGTCCTTCGACCTCGACGATGCTCCCGCGTATGAAGCTCTCTCGTATTGTTGGGGCGACCCGACGCCATCTGAACAGATTATAATAGATGGTTGCATATTCAGGCTAACCCAGTCGGCATACAAGCTATTGCTCGCCCGGCGGTCGTTCTGGAGGCAGCGATGGGTCTGGATTGACGTAATCTGCATTAATCAACAGCACGAGGTCGAGAAGAGCACGCAGGTCCGGTTAATGCAGGATATATATAAGAAAGCCAGCCAGGTGGTAGTCTTGCCTGGAGGCGGCATTGTTCAGGCCCGATTGGCATCCATTATGTTCTACGAAGTCTTCGCAGCACAAAAGAGGTACGAAGGCAAGGGAGTCGATTTCAACAAATTCTTCTTCGCTGACCGGAATTCTCCGCGATGGCACGCGTTTTCGGAACTGTTTCGCTCTCCTTACTTCCACCGCGTCTGGGTGATCCAGGAAGTCGCTGTAGGGAGAGATGTCCTCCTATATCATGGCGGCCGTTATATCCCCTGGTACATATTCACTGAAGTCGCGAGTGCCTGTCTCGATCCCCATCGACATAACCTTCTACTTCACACGGATAAGTCTGGCACGAGATCCTTCGTGGACAAATCTACGTTCGAGAATATCGCGGTGATGTCTCTTCTTCGTGCTGACTGGGACACCGTTGAAACTACGAATAGCCGGCATTTCGGACAGCTAGACCACTTCAAGCTCGACGCCATCCTGTTCAACACGGCAAATTTCAAGTCGGCAGGACCCGCGGGACAAGATATTTGCGCTGCTTGGACTAGCAACCGAAACCGACGACGGACGCCTGGTTCCCGATTACCACAAAACCCCGCCGCAGGTTACACTGAAGTAACGCAGCATCTCTTAGTGGGAAAGGGGGCAGTCGCGTTACTCTCGCTTGCTGGAACGGGGTTTAATCACCCGCGAAAGGTTCAAAGCCTGGCCTCCTGGGTTCCAGACTTCAGCGAGCAACGGCCAAACTTCCCACTTGCGGATATGGCGTCAGCTCAGAAGTTGTATCACACATCGAAGATGACTAAGCCTAAAGTCAGAATTGCGAACGGCTCCGACGGACAAGAAGTATGTATATCGGGAATTCTTGCTGACGAGGTTGTAAGTCTGTGTTCAACCAGAGCTCTAGACTACGGTCTGCGGCCTGGTGAGCGATACAAAGTTTTGGATATGGCAAAGAGTAAGCATGAATGGCTTAGAGAAGCCGAGTCGAGATGTTCTTATGTCTTCAACGCGAGTCAGAATGGTATAGACGGCCGAAAGCAGTTCGACCAGTTCTGGTATACGCTGGTCGCCAAGCGCATCACAGGAAGCAGCAAGGGCGCCAAAGATAATTATGACTCTTAAAAATTATGGCGGCAACTCGGCGCAGCCATCGCAGGGGTTGGGAAGGATGTTGCGGACGAGGATGTGGGATGTGACACAATATACTGCGGAGCCGACCCAAAGGTTATACAGGGTATCGACGACGGCTCCATTACCAGCTTCGACATAAGCTTCAGCGAGGTTTCTGTCGGCCGTCTGGTGGCAGTTACGAGAGCAGGGCGGTTGTGTCTTGTGCCACCCCTCACACGGGAGGGCGACGTGGTCTTCATCCCGTTCGGCGCTCAGGTGCCGTATGCCGCTAGACGGTCAGGCTGGAGCCCAGCCTCGAAGGAAGCTTACGAATTAGTCGGGGAAGCCTACGTTCACGGTATAATGGATGGGGAAACCGTCGACAACGTGACAGAAACAGAAATCAAGCTTGTCTAAAATGGAATACTACGAAATAAATTATACATAAAGCTTTTGACGCAGGGCGGAAAGAAGAGGTTACCTTTTATAAGACACCCCTCCTCAAGACTAAGTACTGGTTTGTTGTGCCTTAACTCGTATTTTCTTCGTCTAAGGGATTATAAACGTATTATTTATCGGCAACGGGATCATATACTCAGAACTACATTTCAGCACTTTATACTGTAGTTATGGGCGCCACCTCTATATCACTTATGTCGGCAAATGAGATGATATGTTGAAAGGATCAAAGTGGCTTTGAAAGGGCTTTGACTTGTGGCGCTATGTTTGCAAGAACCAAAGGGTCCAGGCTATACCAGTCAGGAGAAACCCCTTTTCTAGCTAGTCCCAATCAGAACAGCAACCCATAGCACCCCAGACTGAAGAATTGAAGACACTTCTGCCAACAAGTTAGGGTAAATATATATTCAGCAGGAGTGTACTTAGGCATCTGGCCATCCCTGATCAAGGGACATACGGAAATCTACCTAGAGAGTGCCACAAATGAAATCCCTTGCTGTGCATTCTATGTACCAGCCTACCGCGTAAGTTGTTCGTTAACGCTCACAATGAACAACCTAAACTAGCTGCCCATCTACCCCCTTAACAATCAACCGAAAGTCAGTAAATGTAAGTTACGTCTAACCAACTCTGTTGTCCATTCTACACCACCCCACCAAGTACGGGCAAGGAGCTAGCCAGACTCGTTTCATCGCCCAGTCTCTGGCATGCACAAGAGAGGACGCGCGCCGTGGTTACCTAAGCAGATAGGTAGGTGAGTTATTCTAAACTGGGACTGTAATATGTACATCTCATACGTGCAATCACCAATCGATACACCGTCGCCCAGAACGCCGTGATGATGCATGTAGGTAACAGTAGTTCAAGCCCCTCCTCCTCTACCAACCCCCTCTCTGATGACGACCGAAAGTTTGGCGGCCACCATGTTAGTTAGGAAGAGGTCTAAGTAGGTGCCTACTGGTAGGCAGATTGCGAGTCGATCCGTTCCGCCCGCAATTCGGCGGGGCTTCCGTACCGTCGCCGGGCCATTTCCCCCGAGTTGTATACGCCGGCACGCAGTAATCTATATATGAACAGCAGAACCAAGAAGACAACGCCATTCCCCACACCCCAATCCGGGCCGTCAAATAAGGCCCGCATCCTGGAGATACTGTCTAGAGACAGGGTGAGACATGGGAGGTAGACTAGTTGAGAGAGAGCAGCGCATTAGCGGCGTCATTGATGAGACGCGCCGTCTTATCGACGAGGATACGCGCCAGCTTCATGTCGCCAGCGTCGACAGCGTCGCGGATGGCTGGGAAGAAGGCGAACCCGTCCTCGTCGGGCCAGAGCTGGGGGCCGTAGACCACGTGTTTAAATTGCGTGCGGTTGGGGATCTGTTTCGTGCCGGTTAGCAAGTCCGTTTCTAGCGAAGCGGCAGACTTCAGAGGCCTTCGTGGTGAATGCGAAACGATGGGAAGGGATAAGATACGTCTACCGTCCAGGGGCATGGCATATACGGGGTCGACAGGACATGCGGAATGCAAACAAATAAAAAAGGACAGGGGGAGAAACTCACACCACCACCGAAATCCAGATCCAGCAGCCCCGTCTCGAACTCGGCCATGCGGTCGTTGTAGACGCAGCGCTGCTTGCCGAGGCCCGAGGGCTCCCAGCCGTTGGAGCGGATGACGCTGGTCTCCCAGATCTGTTCCCAGCGCTCGAAGTCGGCGACGGCGGACCCGACCTTCTTGACGGCCGCCTCAATCTTCCTGACATCTAGTTTTTCCTTCTTGCTGTCATCGTCGTCGCCCGGGAGCCCCTTATTATCCTGCCGCCTCTTCTTCCCCGCGGCGGCGGTATCCTCGACCCACTTCCCGAGCTGCCCGACGTACCGGTTCAGCTCCTCGGCGTAGCTCGACATGTCGAAGGGCAGGACGGGGCGGTCGGCGAGCTCGAGGACGAGCAGGAGCACGACCTGCGCGAGCAGCGCGTGGTAGGTGAACTCCGGGTCGCCGACGCGCGTCATCCAGTCGAAGGTGTCGTAGCTCGAGCCCCGGGGGTAGTAGGAGTCCCCGCTCTCCTCGCCGTCGAAGCTGAGGTCGACCGAGCTCGCGCCCGCTATGTCCTGGAACGCAGCGTAGTCCCCGGCGGCGTCGTTGAGCGGTTGCAGGATGGAGCCGCTCTCGCCCCAGAGGGTGCGCAGCGAGGCGTTCTGGCTGGGGTCGACGACGCGGTCGAGGACGCGCGCGAGGGCCTTGCTGAACACGGGGGAGCCCCTGGCGCGGAGCCGCGCGCCGCCCGAGATGGCGGCGCCCAGGTTCACGTAGGCGTAGGCGTCGGCCTGCAGGGCCTCGAGGTTGTTCTCAACGAACTCGGTGCTGCCGACGCGGTTGTGCGCGCCGCCGTCCCAGCTCGCGAACTCGATCGTGCGTAGGGGGCGCCAGCCCCGCGCCGCGAGGTCGCCGAGCACCCGCACCACCTCGAGCATGACCGTCGTGCCGGAGCCCGGGTCCGCGGCGCCGAAGCTCAGGGCGTCGCGCTGGTTCCCGACGAAGATCTTCTTGTCGCCCTGCTCGAGCCCCTTGATGCGTCCGTGCACGTTCCAGACCGCCTGCAGCGTCTCCTCGTCCTGTTCGTTCTTCAACCTCACGACGGGGCCTGACGCGTTCCCGCTCCACCACACGTCGCCCACGTCGGGCACGGCGCCGCGCCACGCGCCGGGGACCTTCTCACCGAAGCCGCTGATGTGTTGAAGGAGCGCCTGCGCGTCGCGCCACGCGAGCGGAAGACTCGGGATGCCGACGAGTCCTTTAGTCTGCTCGAGCGTCTCGCGCGGCTGGCCCGGCTTGCTCTCCCAGCCGGGCGTGAGCACATCTCCGATGACCCAGTTGGAGAGGCTCACGGAATCGCGCCGCACTCCGTCGGCCGGCATAAAACGGCCGTTGGGCGCGACGTCACCGCGCGCAAATCCATCGTCCGCCGGGTCACTGTAGATGAGGCAGCCCGCGAATCCGGCAACTTCGGCTGCCTTGACCTTCAGCGCGGCGTCATCCTGAATTCCTGAGTACCGGACCAATGCGATAGCACCCTTGGCGTCGATATTCATGTCCCTGAGCTTCTTGAAGTCTTCCCTCGAGCCGTAGTTCGCGTAGATCAGGGGTCCCCGCACGTCGCCGCTCTTCGAGTGCCCGTGGAACGCCAGCGTCGGGCGTCCCGCCGTCTCGTCGCCTATGTCCATCTCCTCGAGCTTTGCCTTCCAGATGGCCTTCTGCCCGCCCCCCTCGCCGGATAGTATCTCGACGGCCCTGCCGTCAACCCGGGGGTAGTTCATATATACTTGGTATTCGTCGACGACCACGTCCTCGAGGCCGTCGCGCAGGAAGGCGTTGCGGACGTCGCGTGCAAGGGCCCAGTCGCCCTCAGTGCCAGCGAGATGGGCGTAGCTCGTGAAGTGGCGCAGCGTGCCGTGCATCTGGGCCGGGTCGACCATATGGACGACGTGCTGCCGCACCTGCTCCGGGTCGAACATCTGCCCGCCGATGCGCCGCGACATGCTTGTGAAGACGTCGCTCATGAACAGCAGCCACAGGAACCCGATGACCAGGAACGCCGCCAGCAGCCGGCCCATGAGCAGGAGGGCCGCCGAGCTCTTGACCGGCGGTGGTCTCCACTGCGGCCGCCACTGCCACCATCTCGTCCTCTCGGTTTCCGACTCGGATGCGCCGTCGTTGTGGCCGCTAGTATTTTCGGTATTCGAGGCGTTGTCGCTCGCGCGCGGTAACCGGACGGTTAGCCGTGGCAACCGCCATCTCCATCTCCACTGTGGTAACGAGAAACTTATCGGTTTCCCCCACAACGACGACGATCTGGACGTCGTAGAGCCGTTCAAGGGATCCTCCACCTCCAGCTCCTGCATCTCGCGGCGCACCTCCCCGTGATCATCATCGTCGTCATCGCTTTCGAGGGTCCAATCCGACCCTTCGCCGTCGGATTCTACGTAGGGTTGGCGGTAGCCGTCGGGCGCCTGCCGATTCTCCTGCTGTCTGGGTTGTGAGGTATTGAGGAGGGACTGCGCTTCCGTCTCGTGATCGGGTCTCGTGTCTAAGGGAGATCGGGGAGGTTGTTGCCAGTTGGCGCGCGAAGATGAGGCTCCCCGTGTGGCTTCGTGGTAGCTGGGTATGGGTGGTGCCGGGGTGTAGTGGGACTTCTCGTCGGATGGCATCTTGGGTAAATTGTAACTACGTGTGTCGCCTCGGCAATATGGAAACAACAGTCACCGAAGCATTTGAATTGATAGTCTGGAATCCAAGATAATCGACCGGTTCCCCGCTGGAGAATCCGACGAGTGGTTGTTTGTAGGTTAAGCGAAGCACTTTAACGAGCGATTACGAATGGAGATCATAGTAATGAAAAAGGAGTGACGTGATGGGGAGGCAACCCGAGAGAGAAATGAGAGAGGTACAGTATAGGACAAGCGATTGATACGATTATTCAAGGTAGGAGTAAGAATAAAAACGATAATAATGTTGGATCATCAATTGTGAAGATTAGGAGAAAATCAAGTAGCGACGCTCAAGGTATCATCTTACACACACAGCCGCAGTGGAATTGAAACTTGTAAGTCCAGAGGATCCCCGGCTTGTTGGTCTAAAACGGGATAAGATGGCTAAGGAGATCACGGATCATCGGCCTGTGGACTGCTGGCTAACGGTTACGAAGTTACTAAACAAGGGTCTTGACTGGTTAGTCATCAACTCCTTGGAATGCACTGCCACGATGCCGTCTTCTCTTTGGGGTTTTAAGGGGCAATTGCCCAACAAACCGCTTAAGTCACCGTCACGGGCAATCAAAGGAAAATAGAGCTGCCATTCAACTATGCCCTTTACTCAATTGCTGCATACTCAAGGACTCTTTCGCCTCTCTGCTTCAGCCTTCAGAACTCCGTGTGATCTCCTCAAACCGCTCCTCTTCTACACTATGGCCCGAACAAACCTGCAAACCAGATTTTAGCCTGGCCGAGACGCTTAAAACAGCCTAAAGGGCTTGTTGGTAAGAGCCCGCCTAAAGTCATCTTCTGACTCTCGGTATATATACGTATAAAGACGCACTACGACTGCATCGACCATCGAAATCCGAACAACTTCATTATAAGCTTAACCTATCTCCCATTCACACTTCTGGCACTGTTCAATGGGAACTGCGTAGCGCGCAGGCGCGGGACGCTCATTTCGCTGTTCATGGCTTGGCCGTCGAATATTAGGGTCTCATACTTTGCTCCAACTACTTCTGAGGTTTGAGAATGACGCCTTCATACTGCCTAGATGCGATGTTATCAAGGCTATGCTTGAAATGCCGCTTACTGCTCTCGATGTTTGACGAGTCCTGCTGGCCAATGTTCGAGTGGATGAGCTCGATCAGTCCGTTGATATACTTGGTCGTGACCTAAAAGGGATGTGAGTATGACTGAGGAGCAGAGCCAGGGTAGGGGTAGGCTTTACCGATTCGTTACCCTGGTCAAAGTAGTATACGTATCGATCCAATATCTCTACGAACAGCTCCACCGATGTTGCCTGCTCCATGCACGAATCTGCAACACGTAGAGCACGCTGGAGACATTCGAGGACTCGTTTCCCATCTCGGTACAACTAGTATATGTGTCAGTTTGTGCTTCACAACCCGGTTGGTCCTAGAACTTACGCCCTCATCTGATTCTTCGGTGGCAGCAATCGGCGTGGCCCACCAGAGATGGCTAGCTAGATACACAGCACGGCATTGATCCGGCTTCCTCAGAAGTTTGCTGCCGTGCAGGGCGCATTTAGTGATTAGTGTATCGTAGTTCTCCTTGCCGAAATTCCTCGTCTGATGCAGGGCGCTGGCAACAACGCAGACTGCCTGGAACTGCGCCTTTGAATCCGAGATGGCCTCTTCGTAGACCGTGAAGGCTTGCGCAAAGAATTCGTAACCGACTTCTTCGAAGCCAACCTGGTCTGCTACTTGGCCGCAAGCACAGAACAGCCGCAGTGCCAGCTCGGCAGCACCCGCACCGTTCACCCTGGCATAGAGGGCAGATATCGAGGAGTGCATGAACTTAAACAGTGCGCTCGACTGAGTCTCCCAGTTGTCATCATAATGCTCGCGAGCCTTAAACCGGCGCGCTAACTTCATCCCAGCAGTAATGAGTGGCGGAGTGGTCGTGCGAATTCTCTCATTACCCTCCGCATATGCCTTGCGGGTCATTTGCAAGAGCCGGAATTGCGTATCGTTATCTTCTCCGTCGAGGAGGTGCACGATTCTCGCCAGCCATCCCTGCTCCTCCAACGTCTCATCCGTCTCCATAGCTCTCCGCTGAGGACCTCCGGGATACCCAGCAGGTGCTTGTGACCCCTCTTTGATTAACACCTTGAGAACTTCTAGCACGTTTTCCAGTTGCGTGGTTGTCGATATGCGCGTCTGGTTCCGTATCAAGCTTCTTGCGACTTCGCCAGCTACGGCTCTCCTGGTAGGGTAGGTCTGGGACTGGAAGAGGGGAACGAACGTTGGTAGTGACAGGGCGGTGAAAAGCGAGACATAGCTCTTGATTGGTGCGAGGAGAAGCGCCAAAAGGCTTTGTTGCGCTGGAGGGGAGTGAAGATCTGCGCTGTTGGCATGCTCCTTGATCTTGCGGTTGGCATATTCCAGAACCTGGTCAACATAGTCTAGTCGGCCAGGGTAGATGTTGAGGGCTAGGTTAGCCAACGACACCAGCAACGCGATAGTATCCTGAATGGGGAGGTGTTGCGCGTTGACGAGATTATTGACCTGGTCGAAGAAGATTTCATATAACTTGATATTCTGAGGGATGCCGCGCTGCTTCTTAGTATCTGTTGGTGGCTGGTCTTCCTCCGCTCCCGCCGTCGTCGCTTCTGCTTCTATGGGTTTAGGGGTTGTTTCGACTCCAGCGTCATCGCTAACTGGGGCCGTCTCGGTAGGTTCCCCGTTCGCTTGTTCCCCGTTTGCATCCGCCGATGGTTCTGTCCGGGTGGGCTTGGATTCCTGCTGCTCCTTGGCCAGTCGAACCTTTTCTAACAATTCGGCTAGAGCATCTTGTTCCAGTTTAGCCTTATCCTGCCACTCGCCATCCTGGGCCTCTCTCTCGGCGTAGGCGGAGAGTCTGTCCATCAGCCCAATGACGATCGCTTTGACGTTCACGTGAGGGTTCAGCCTCGACACAGCGGCTAGGAACTGATCGAGAGTGTGTAGGTGGAATTCGTCGGGGAAGACCTGCGTGATGATCTCGAGGAGGTATTCCTGCGCCAAGACATCCCGACACTGCACCACCTGTTCCAGGAGAGGACCTAGGATGCCGTTCTTGTACGTCTCCAGATCGACTAGTTGGCTCAGCCGGACGATGTTGCTGCCAACCAGGAGTTGCAGTTCCTTGCGCTCCCTAGTCCGCTGCTCCCGTTCCCTCGAGTGGCCCTGATGTTGTAGTCGCACCCAAAGCTTGTTCATCTCGACGAAGTTGGTGAGGATGAAATTGATGGAGTCTTGTAAGTTACCCTCAGGACCATCGCTGTCACCCGTAGGTAAATAGTCTCTTGCCTGGCCAGACAAGTAATAGCGCAGAAACAGTCCTCGGATGGGGTGCTGGACGCCCCGGCTCATGTCCATCATGTCCTTCATCAGCTCTTTCACCGGCGCGTCGGGTATCGACATGTAGGCGGTTCCGACGGTTATCATGAGATACAATCGAGGAATGATGTTTCCGGCATACTGAACAAGCTCGTACAGGTCGGCGAGGTGGTTGTGTGGATGATTCTCTTTGAGATGTACGGAGAGGTACCGCATGGCATCGAAGACAGCCATATAGAGTTCGTAGTATTGCTTCGGACCCAAACTGCTCGTACGTAATTCTGATACCAACGTCGAACTGCATTGTGGAAACCCATAGTCAGACGATGTCTGTCTCGCACCAGCAGCCGTCGGCGCAAAAAGGGGACGGCAACGATATAGTACAAGGTGCGCGGTGATGGGAAGGACTTGAGTCGCACTCGGGGAGATTGACATACCAGCACTTAAGCGCGTCCATGAGCTTGCCCGGAGTATCAAGGCACTTGCGCATGAGCGCAGTCTGCTGCCGCACCGCAATCAGGGCATCTTCTAGTAACCTTGCCTGGTCCTCGGGTGGACCTGGAGTCGTCGACATGGCTGACTACTACCAAACGAGCGCAAGAGCGACAATTGGGTAGCTCTCCGTAGGGATCCTGGGTCGAAAGGGGATATGAAATTATACTGCAAGAAACATTAATCGGACTGTGAATGTCCGCCAAAGAGGTTGCGGAAATGTCGAGAAATAGTGTTGCCTGTAACTTGTCCGTAGCAGGCGCAATGTCCAATTGGGGGAGAGCTCCTACTTCGTGCAGCAGTGACGAACCCCCGGGAGGACGGTATTGTACAGCCACATTATGTCAGCTGATTAAGTAACCTAGTAGTTTGTTCCGATATAAGCCACAGTGGCAGAGCGGCAGGGCTACATGCTAGAGGTTCATATACATAAATTCTTCGAGTTCGATGAGGCTACGTACGTAGACTTAGATATTACCTAAGAATGATAGTGTCGTAATGCAGCTATTTCATTGTAATGAACCCGAGAACAAGTCAGCAGACACAGCTGCCGCCGTCTGCCGTCAAAGTTGATATATCGCCTCTGGGAGGCTAACATTATGCGCACCAAGTTACACTCCCGTGCCTAACCCCTTTCCCGTCCCTTAATCTCCTTGTATTCGAGATCCGTGCTCGGGTGCCGCAAAAGAGGAGCGCCAGAAATTGGATTGATTGCCAACTCGATATTACCCTGTCATTATTCAGACACCTTTCCTGTAATCGCACAGACGGGTCCGTCTTCCCTCCTTCTCGCTATCTATCGCTCCTCCCTCTAAGGTCCCCAACTACTTACTGCCCGAGCAACTCTCTAGCCAGCTCGGCCTTCTCCGCGTCGCTCAGGTCCTGCTGCCCCTTGACCCTCTCGGCCTTGGCGAAGTCGAACCGCCAGAGGCCGCCGGTCTTGTCCACGTCGCCGTCTTCGCCGAGACCCACGCCACCGGCTAGCTTCTCGAGGATGGGATCCTTGCCGCCTTCTAGCGCCGTGAAGTACCGCCTCTCCCACTGCCGGCCCTCCTCGCGCTCCTTCTTGCGCAACGCGCGCTGCGCGTTCTCGATCTTGCTCTTCTCGCGGGCCACGAAGTCCAAGTCGCCCACCGCGATGCCCTTGGCGACGTTGGCCCAGGCACGCCGGGACTCGAGCGGGTGCTGCTCCTCGACGGGCGCCACGATCAGCTGCGACATCGGCGTCGCGACCGGGTCCCATGCGTCGACCAGCGTTTGGCCAGAGTTGCGCTTCGCCGGCCCCGAGTGCACTTCGAATGCCTTGGTCCACTGGCCCGAGGCGTTGAATAAGACTTCTTTCTCCCGACCCGTCGGATACAGGATTGCATTGAAAGAATTCTTCTTTCCGCTCACCCAACCTTTCCCGGCATAGTTGATCTTCGCGGTGTAGCCAGTTGACGAGGTGATATACGACGTTCCATCCAGCTCTACGTAAGGAGAGCCGAGGAGGAGACCCTCGATATGGAGCGATGGTAGTGTTATCAAGTAGACATCGTTTTCCTGCTGCTTGTTGGGGTTGGGCACCGAGAGTACGGCATGACCGATCTGCTTGATGTAGATGGTTCTGGAGAAACTCGCTTTCTGGGCGTTATATCCCTGGAGATGTACACCGGAGGGGTGGTTGGTAATGCTATACGCCGTTGCTGGTGGATGATGGCTGTATTTTCTGTCAGAAATTGTTGTCCAACTCTGGGAACTTCCAGCTAGTTGCACGAGAGGAGCCTACCTGACTTGCTCACTGATCAGCTCGGTTGTGCCTGCGTCATCTTCCCACTTGCCTAAAAACAGCTCCCCGAGAAAGGGGTTAAGAGGTTTCTTCTCGTTGCCGTACTTCTCACTCCGACTGGCGTATTGTTGTTTGAGGGTGGTCAAGAACCACTTCAGCACTAGCAACGCCCTCTTGGCGGGATCTGGTTCCCTCGCCGGCGCGGCAAATACGGCTGGGTGTTCAGCCCAGTACGAGCTGAACTCCGTAAGACTCGTGGAAGACAGGATGAAAGGAGGGGCCGTCAGGGAGGAGAGGTCGCCATTGAAGGATGAAATAGACTGTTAAAAGATTTAGACAGTCCATTCTTTCTTTTCCTTGGAGACGAGCGGGTCGTAGGTGAAGCTCTGTCGGAGAATATAATGGTGCTTACTAACTTTGATAAATGCTGCCCACCCGGCACCGCTGGCCTGCGGGTTGGGTGTAGGCTCGGACATGGCTAGGTGCGATGTGGGGGACGCGAGGCGATGCGTAGAACTACCAGGGGATCGGGTAGATTCAAAATGAAAATATGATAGGACCGGCCCGAATGAAGCGCTCGCTCGAATCGGTCCGCCTGCTTGGTCGCCTGCTTGCGTGGGAGCTGTATATACGCGTACGGTGTATGGTCAGAAATGAGTACGTCTAACTAACTATTGGTGGATGACGACGGTGGGGACGAGAGTTCTATGGAGAACCCGGCAAGACGGCAAGAAGTTCGGAACCCGCCTTCGTAGGTAGTGACGGAAACAGGAATTACAGACAGCACCTAGGGAAGTGGAGGGGAGAAAGAAAAGGAACACAGTTACTAGTTAGTGGTAAGGCTGGGCGTTGTTTGTCATCCCCCAGATCACCGCCTACTAGGTACGTTAGCACTAAAAAGACGGAGGCGCAAATTCAATACTGAAATTGAAAAATGGAGATTACCGGACAAAACACTGATTGACGTCAAAGCTGGCTGGAATGGTTGGCCTCCTCCACGAGATATGGGGCCTGCAGCCGTGAACTGCTAAAACCGGTATCCCTAACGTCATCGACGTCTCGGAGCTTGTACTTGTACAGTACATATAAGTTACAGGGGTATATTTAGTTAGGTACCTCCACCCACCCACTATTTCCCCAAATACGGTTAGGTTGTAGCTCCCTATATATTTTCTATATATTGGAGTTTGGTGCGTTGATATGCCACTAGCTGGGTGGCCCGTGCTTACGGTTACTCTAACGCGTCTGCGGGGGCCCGTGTACCTTATTTGTTTATCTAGCTACAAATGGATAATTTAGTCCAATTGGAACAGAACGTAATAATACATATTATTATAATACCAATTATTAACAGAACGTTTTTGCGTATTTTTACATAGTAGCATCTTTTGGTTTTTTTAAAAGAAAAACATATTTAAGTTTTTGTTATTATTATAGTATACGTTACAAAATTGTTTATTAAATACGTTACGAAGTTAATTAAAGTTAATTAACCGGCTTAAAGTTATAAGCAACTGGTAGCAATTACGAAAACGAATTAATTCGGTTAACGAAATATAAAAAGTTACGAAAACGAATTTATTCGGTTAATTATATATTATAATAAAACTTTAAAACGATTAGTTAATATCCTTATTCCAGCAAAAGGATATTACTTTTAATTAACGCTAAGATTTTTTTATTAAATTAAGAAAGTTAGTCCTAAAGAAAGAATGTTTTCGAGTTAAGTTAGAACGTTTACGCCGTTAAGTAGAAGTACTTGCAACTTCTTAATAACTTAATCTATAACGCGTTTCTGAAGTTTTAATTTGGAATAGGACCTAACGATAAATATTACATATAACAGGCCCTAGCAAACGTTGCTACGGGCGCTAAGCAGAAAACCACGGTTAACAAATAAAATATAACAAAAAACACCTTATTTATACGAAAAAAAGACGCTAGATCTTACGTTTAAAGTTATTAATACCAACAAATCTTTAGCCTTTTATAAAAAGAAATTAACGAAATAGATATTAAATAAAAAAATTAGCAAGAAAATACCGTACGATTTTAAAATACGTTAAATAACGGAATATATTAATTAAACGAATAAAAGCGTTTATTTCTTTAGAAAATATTAAATTAAACGTTTTATTAATCGGTACCTAACGTATTAAAAAAAGCTGCAAAAGTTTTTCGAAACTTTCCGTACGTTTTTAAATTTTCTTAATAAATTCGAAATTTCTAATAACGTTTTAAAGTTATCGTTTATAAGCTAAAAATTAAGGACGAAAATATCGTAAATATAAACGAAATAAGCGTATAAAAAAGTGAAATTAAAAAAGAAAAGGTAATCGGAAATATTTTTACAAAGCGTAAGTTTCGAAAGATTTTCGAAATAACAACTTAAATAACAATAATCGAAACTATTCGGGTTAATAGCTAATGGTTAATTCTCGTAATAATTTTTACCGGCTTTATTTTTTAAAAATAATAATTCCTGCGTTATTTTGCCGAATAATAATATACGGTTAACAAATTAAGTTAAATAAATATTAAAATCGTATTCGAATAATTTCGGAAAGTATATTTTTCTAAAACGAAACTTTTTAATCTAAATAATTAAAGGCTTTTTATTTTAAATTAATATATTACTTATATTACGGTTAAATTTATAGTTAAATATTAATAGAATAAAGTACGTTATTTATATATTTTTTATATAACTTTTATATTATATTACGATTTAATATTAAAATATTTATTATATTAAGTAATATTATTATAAATAAACGTTAAGTTTCGGTTTTTTTCGCAATTTCGATTTTAATTAATAAATAACGTTTCCTAAAAGCATATCGCGAAACTTTTAGGAAAATATTTAATTTCCGAAATATACATTCGGGTTTTAAGGTAATAAGTACGAAGATTAAGCGTAAAAGTCTACAAACATCCCCACAATGGCCCACAGTATAACGCCGCCACCTAAACATAGTGGTGCTAAAGTGTGTTCCGCTATATCAGCAATTTAGAACGACCTTATTGCAAGATTTTATGATAATTGCTATGATATTAAAGAACTAATTATCAAAAATTTTTGCTTCTGCTTTTAAATCTACATCTAGCCATAACTTTTTTTTTTGACGTTTTCGCAGCCTTTTCTTTAGTTAATCGCGTTTGCAAGCGCGTTTTTCGAAAATAAGTCCTTAAAGCCATTTCCGGCAGCTGACGTTTACTTTTTTTTATTTTCCTTTAGGATTTTTTCAGCTTTGCGATATATTTTTTTAAGTTATTTATTATTAGATTTTTTCTTAGTATCGTCGGGAGGCCAGGTATTTTTACCATAATTATTACCGCCTTGAAAATACATTACTTACATAAAGTTTTTTTAAAGCCGATTAAAGAAACGTTAAAATCGTGGTAAAAGAAAGTAAGCTTATTTATTTTTTTAATGTTTTTTTAGCGCTGACTTTTTATTAGGAACATTGAATTTGGTAATATTCCGTTTTAAGTAATCCTAAAGCGGTTCGATTATACTAAGATTAAGTAAGTTAACAGGTTATTGTAATTATTCGATTCCGGTTTTTTTTAAACCTGTTGATTTTACTGTAAGGCGTGCGCTGGAGCGTTATTATTTTAAGCGATAAAGATACGAAAAGGATATATTTTTTTCATTTCCGTAATAAATGGAACGAATAACGACTTTAGGATTTTTTTACGATACCGTATTTAATCGATCTTACCTTTTTTTTATTCTTTTTTTACTTACCGTATTTAGGCTTGAATTTTTACTGCGGCTTTTTGTTACGTTTTCGATAATTAAGATTTAACTTCCTTATTACGGTTTTCATTTCCCATTTTTTCCAAACGGCCGATTTTTTTAAAAAGTTATGATTTAGCATTATTTTCGTATATTTTTTCGTTATCTTTTTCGTTTCGGAAGGCCAGATATAACAGGGCCTAACGTGAAAGTAAGTAAAGCATTCCCAAAATATGAATTCCTGCTTACCTTTTTACCATATACGTTTGTAATAATGATAGTGGCGTTTACCGGCTATTTTCTATACGCGACGTTTTTTTTGAAGTGATCAAAGCTGGATTAACGTTTTATTATTCCATACGATAAAGTGAAAATATTCGTTATTCCAGTTTTTAGTTTTTAAGTAAAAGCGCAAACGGACTTTTTTTAGGTTTTATTTAAACCGGGTTTTGTAGTTTATTTAACGGGCTTGAAGTTGAGGGATTTGAGAATTTTCAAGACGGTATATCGTGAAATTTCTTTTTGTGAGCCTTGTTTTCGTTAACCTTAGCTACGATTTGTGCTGACGACCATGAGCGTGTAGTACTGTTTTGCGTTATAGTTAGCTTCATTCTTTTTTATCCGCCGTAACCTTCCGTAATTTGCTTATTTTCGTTACCGAAACTATATACTTTTTAAATATAGGGCCTTTAGAAACCTATTTACGCCGTTAAGCGCTGTAACGTAAGGAATTAAACCTTAACCGCGTATACCCTATAAGGCGGTTAATTTCTGCGAAAGAGATACCTTTATTATAAAAAGTAAGCGCTTGAACTTGCGCGGTAATAGTTTTTTTATTGATAATGGCCATGATAATGAAGATATGCCAAAATAATAGTTTTTACCCGGAATTAATGTAATGCTTTTTTTTGAAAAGCGTTGATTTATGGGTTAAAACAGGTTATATTGGGAGTTAATAGCTACCTTAGCGTTGGGTTTTAATTATAGTAGGGATTAATACGTATCTAAAATTCCGTACTGTGGAATAAAGTAGAGATGCTTGTAAACTTTTGCGTTCGACCTTCGTAGTTCGTTATTTAACGTAAATAAACTGTTTTAAAACTCGAAAATAATTAAAAAGCCTTTACGCTAACAAATTCCGGAATTAATAATAATTTCGGAGTTAATAAAGACTTTTTTTATAATATAATATACGCTTAAAAAATAAAAACGTTTTAAATTAACTTCGGGTTATTAATTTACAAAAGGACATTATCTTTTATAATATTCGAATTTTGTTCGAAAAAACCTTCAAGGTTTTTAATTTTAAATCCGCTAAAATTACCTTTTTATATTATAACAATAAAAATCTAAAAAGCAACTAAAAGCTTTAAAGCCTTAAAAGCGTATTACAATAATTAAAAACCTTAACGATATATTTTCAGAAATTAAGCAAATTATAAAAACTAAGGAAGTTACTAAAGCTTCCGTTAAACGGTACGAATAACGGCACGCGAAAAACTTCTTAAAGGGGGCTATAAAAATTGGTCGGAGGTTAATAAAGGACATGCAATTCGAATAACAATTGGAATAAATCAATAATATACTGTTTTCGTTAAGATATTAAGGAATGTTGTTAGTGATACTTTCGTATTTGGTGTTACGGACCGATTCAGGAAGTGGGTAAATTTAGGAAGTGGGTACTAGACACTACTGCTTATAAGAAGCAGTATATATATATCAGTCCTGCGACCAGTTCCAGGATTCCGCTTCCCTAATCGTCACCTCGCTCAGTAATTCCAACCTCTCCTCCGCTGAGACCATGCTGTCATTACCTACAAAATCTCTCTCCTCTCCCGCACCTTGGACAGAAGCAAGATACAGTACCTTCTAGCATTGAGCAGCGTGACAGTTGCACGTACAAGCTATACGAGTCGCACTGGCTCGGGATCAACATCTTTGAGGAGGATCGCTTTCCTTAACGTGACCAAAGGTAGTGAGTCACATGACTGACACGAATATTCTGGCCCTTTGTCCCTGATCTCGCTTCCTTGCCGAGGCCTGCCTCCACCACAACCACCCCTCCTCCAACCGGTACTCCACCTTCGAAACGGTCCGGCCGCTGGGGGGAGTCTGCGGGGCGAAGCAGCAATCCCGTCCGGTGGGAGTATGACTCCGCCAGATACGAACCGACGCCCACTCGATCTGCCGCACGGATCGGATAGTACAGAGTCCCCATATGTCCCCGCTCCCCCATCAATCGCCCCGACCCTGAACAACCCTCTCTCATCTCAGCTCCGTCCCTGAGCTCTGTCAGCGGACCTCGGCCGCATCGCAACCGTCATCCAAGGAAATATGCAGAGTTAAAATAGTCAAAACGTAAATCGGATGGAGTCCAGGAATTGTAGATATCAATTTCACTTCTCTTCTTCAGCCTACACAAGAAGCCCGAAATAAAATGCCGCATCCCCTTCCATCAACCACCCATACGAGCCTCGATTAGCCCCCATTTTCAACCTAACAGATGTGACCCTGCCTCTTCCAAAAGACATACTATTCTCAACTACTTTCCCTGTCCTTGGGGATACAAATCCCCTCGTTCACCTTCCAGCCCGCCCTCTAGTGCTCTCTCCCACAGTATATGCCCCCACAGTATATGCCACCACATTACACCGCGCACATCCTTTCGTCGCTTCCTTCCCACACGCACCGAGAGGCTCCGGCCCCTCCAGCTGACAACAGGCAAGGCAATCCTCCTAGGATCCGATGCCCGGGGCACATCACCCGCTCAAACACCAAAATAGTCGAGACCGCCAAAAACGGCCATGACAACGGTGGCAGCGCTTCGAATGAGCTCCGTGATAGTGATGAATCGGTCGCGGCGTTGTCGCTCTTCTTGCTTTGGCATCCTGAACCGGTGTTCGCCGAGGCTTGGATCAGGTTTGTGCTTTCCTATCCTTTCTGTCAATCCTTGCTAGACAACGGTGTAATTGGAGGCTAGCGTGCTGACGAACCTCTGCTAGGATTCCAGTCAGGATCGGCCATGCCCGTAGTGGTGTTTTGGGGAGGTAGAGTGGAAGGCTTGAACTTAGAAGTAGTAGATGGCTGATGATAGTGGATATGCTACAAGGATAGATCGGTTGCTTAGTTGAAGCGGTCTTTCTCTTGTGAACAAAGTGACGGGAGGCAGATGAGAGTTAAATATTCATGACCGTGGGCATCGCCATGGCCGCTGAGGACATGATTTCTTTCTCAAACACTAAGTTAAAAGTTGCCGTCAAATGCGACGGTCCTGTATTGGATCGCTAACCTTCACATTGTAATGAGACGGCGAACTCATTAACATCAACGAGTACACGCTCTAAACACTGCCTACTGGGGCCAACTCCTCGTTGCAGAGCCGTACATCAAATGCGCCTCGATATAAGTGGCCGGTTGAACATTTAGTATCGGCTTGATAAAATGCGTAGTGTCGTCCTTCTAACTCGGTGGTCCTGTGTTTGCAACAAGTGCGTGACGACGTAATTGGCCGAAAATCTTCCCCGACGGCCCCGTTTCTTGCATCCTTGTAACTCGGTGGTCCTGTGTGTTTGCAACAAGTGCGTGACGACGTAATTGGCAGAAAATCTTCCCCGACGGCTCCGTTTCTTGCAAATCAGAACTCCTCGCACTTTCACCACCGAGACTTTTTGCAATGGACGTCACACTTGAAAGTGCGCAGCGAGATTATTGGCTAGGGCTGACCTTTGGATTGTGCATGCCCGCCGCGCCGATCAGGCGTTCGCCTCCGTTTATTTATACAGTACCGGCTCCCAGGCCGCGAAGTGACTGCTCTCCATCAGCGTCAGCCTTGAAGACATCCACCGTGATTCACAGACAATTTCTCCTCTAGTAATCTCACATATCATGTATTCGGCGCAGTCTGAGAGTCCCTTGGATTCCCAGTCCACCGAGTCGAAAACAGAGAGTGGAAACACATGCCGCCTTCCAAGCACGCAACTTTGGAAGAAGCCACCCAGGAAACTCGCGGCAGCAAAATGCGACTATTGCCGTCAGGCCAAATGGAAGGTATGTTCCTCTCGGGTTACCTTTTGTAGATGCTCATAAGAAGTGTCAATTAGTGCAAGCCGAAAGGGCTTGAATGCGAAAGATGTATCAACAAGGGCTTGCACTGCCCCGGCCTTACGCCAAGGAGGAAGAGAAAGGAGCCTGGCAATAATGGTGTTCCGTCCTTAATCCAGACTGAAGGTAAAAGAATCCGATAGCCGTCTTCTTATACGATTGCGAGTAGGTTCTCACGCAATATATTACTCCAGGCCTGACCGCTCCCCAGATCCTTTACGGTACACAAGATGATGGCCACTCGACTTCTCGTGCGGCAACACTATCTAGATCATATGCAACCCCAGAGTCTTGTTCACATCAAGCGCAAAAGTCGTTTCGACTCAGCGAGATTCTCCCAGAGTCTGTTCTAATCTCAAACATATTTGGAGAAACAGTCTGCTGATAGACTTAATAGTGGTGCCCTTCAGAGTCGCGACATGTTAAAGGACCGTTCATCTCTCTCGCAGAAATTGGCGAATTGCGCCTGTGACCAATGCCTGTTCGATGACCGAAGAACGCCAAGGACTATCTTCGAGGTTTCAGTGTCCCAGCAGCGGCTAGATATCATCATCTTCAGCCAGGGTCTGCACTCAGATCTCGAGTCACTCTTACCAATACGATTCGGAGGATTTAGCGAAACCTTTGACTGCAAATTGTTTCTTAAACACTACACCGCTCTTAAAACGCACCTCGACAAACTTCGCAGCCCCGGCTATGCCCCGAAAACGACCCAGGATCTTATAGAGGAGTGGTCACTCCTTGTGGATGGGTTTCTAGGCAACCGCTCAGCATTCAGGTGTTTTGGCTTCCAGGAGCTCTCTGATAGCGAGCTTTTGGATGATCAGCTTAGGGAGGTCTTTGCCCAGCAAGAACTCGAGTATGGAATTGAGGCATTTGACCGGGCATACATTGAAACCGACGAGCGCGAGAAGGACTCAGACTTGGATTCCGTGTCCCCTCCGGCCGACGAAGGAGATTCGAAGAACCCGTATATTGAGAAAGAGAAGAGAGATTGTACTGCGATGGATCTCATGTGGATACGTCTCCCGGTACTAGATTACTTACTGGAGACGGATGCCGGGGAAGATACGTTTGAAAAAGAGATACGCCAGAAAGAGAGGCTCCGGAAGTTCCGCTCGAGGTTCATCCGTCAGTACGAACGTCTTCGACGGGTAGCCCAGAATCCGTCTACGACGCTTTACCAGCTTTCTGGGCAACTACCATATCATAGACAGGCATGGCATATTGCAATGGTAACAATGCGGCGACTGTCCAGACTTAAGCCTCCAGACCCCATAGGTATCCTCTGCTTCCTGTGTGTCTCCAGAGCTGTCGCAGAGACTGCCGACGATGATCGAGATGCATATATATCTGCATTTTCTCAGGACTTGGAACAATGGAGGCAGATCTCCCCGGCGATCGACGAGATGGCAAGGCTCATGTGGGGGATCACGTTTGAATATATACCCCTGCCTCAGCCTACAGACCTACAGCATACTGCAATGCTGCAGCTGCGAGACTCCGTAGCCCGCTTGGTCGCAAATGCCAATGGGATGTTCGGTCTCGGAGATTGGAATCTGCACAACAAGACGGATAAACCCGGATCCTCTCTATTGTCGCCGAGAAATGTCAACCAAGCTTTACCTGACATGGAGTTCTCGTATCCCCAAATAATAGCAAGGGAGAAGGAGCCACCAGATCGTCTGATCTGCCCGGCCACCAGCTTTCTTCAAGAGAGACTTCAGGAAACACCCGCCCCACATCACCCCCCCAACATTATCACACTGGTAACCAGTATCACGTTTGCACTTGTCGTCTACTTCATGTTAGGTTTGTTCACTCTTACTACCTCCAGAGAATTATGGGTTCACCGTACTCATTCAAATCTAGGGTTTGCCTACCTTTCATCGATAATGGTACTCGGTTCCCTTAATCCATGGCATACCAGCAAAGTCCAGGCTGATAGAGAGACGGTCAGCCCTTCGCTGCTTTCGAGACCCTCAACTCCCTTCACTCCCGCTCATCCTCGTTTTGATCCCTGCTTTGATATTCGTTCTTCGCCTCTCGATTTAGACGAATTCTCCTCTGGCGACTACTCTCAGTTCTTGCAGTTGGGAAGAGGTGAGATAGACCATTCATGGACTCATTTGTCTTTGTAAGATAGCATGTCACATAAACAAAGCCGAAGTTGTATGTATCGGCACAACTTCGGAAAACGGTGGTCAGTCAGGCGCTGTCAGAGTCCCCACAATTGCCATATTAATGTTGGACTGGCGAAGTCCCAAGGTGCAACCGGAAGACTTGAAATTTGCTACTGAATCTTTTTAGAATTTACCAAATCTATCTTCGTTCCTCAAGGCTCTTCTGGGCAAACCGCTTGCGGTTTGCGTTTCCTGTTTGCAAGTAGGCACGTCTGCTACCTCAGGTGAGATGATTTGATTGGATGAAGCTGCAGATCCTTGACTGGCGCAGCCTTATCTGTGAACGACATCAATGAGGGGCCATTTTTGCTTTGTTTTTTGGGAGTTGAATCAACCGCGAAGTCTTCAGCCTGATTGATACCTATTACGAACGGACGAACAGTTTACCGAATATCACGCTGGCCGTTTCCTATTATAGTTATCGTTTCCAAACCTTTAAACCGTTATTTTATAGAATGTCGTGCCGGTTACGGCCTGGTAACGCCGTGCGCTTAACTTGCGATAGTTGAAGGATTCGGCGTTGCTGCAAGTGCCTTCGTAATTATTTAACTAGTAACTAAGGTTGTCTTTTATGTTTATAATATCTTTAAAACGTTAAGTATATTGAAAAAAATATTATATGGATTTATAAAAAAGATATTTGCTTAAAAATAGTTCGAAATTTTTTTAAAACCTTGTTAAGAATTTTAAAAAAGCAAAAGTAGAAATATCTTAAAAGTTAAAACATATTTTTAAAACTAGTTAATTATAATTGAAAAGGCTAGTTTACGAATTGATTTTTAATTGAAAATATTAAAAATTGAAATAATTTAAATTCTATGTTTCAAAATAGTTATTTAAAAGTAAAAACGCTTAAAAGATAATATAAGATTTTACACGATATATGCAAATAGGTTTTTAAATCTATAAGTAAATTAAGCGTAAATAATTGTTTTTATTTTTTATTAACGGCTATTAATGGAAAGATAATATAATGCTACTTTATTCGCAATCGATTAGAAATTTCTCGATACGAATTGAAAAACGGTACTCGAAAAACTTCCGGTTGTTAAAGGAACAACTTTTAACTTTTATGCTCAAAAACATAATCCGGCGTGTTTTCAAAATTTTCAAGTCGAACTTTTGTACGATATTTCCAGATTGGCAATCATTTTTAAGCTAAAGTTATTTTCTAGCTAAATAATATAGCTGGTATAGAAAAATTAACTATTTTATATATCGTGGCATATTCCTTTTTTAAAGATGGCTAGTTCGGTAATAGCTTTTTTTCCAAAAAGGGCGAAAATAACTAAAAAGAGATATTTAAGTTTTCTATTAAGATTGCAGTTTAGTTAGTTAAGAGATTGCCGGCCTTTATACAGTACGTTAAAAATGCCATCGACGCCAACCCTCCTATTTTTAAAATAGTGATACGGAAGCAGTTCGAAAAACTTATTTTTAAATTTCTATTAAAATTTCCCTAAGCTGCGTGGAAAATTAACGCGGTTGTTATTAATAACGTTTTAAAAAAAATATAAGCGAGATGAAAATATCAAGATTATCATTTATATTTTTTGAAGCTAAAACTTTACAGTTTTTACGATAGCGGATTTTCGTTATTAACAAACCCGAATTACTTGTTTATGTTGGATTTATCGTTATTAAAGATATTATTAAAATTTAGTTTTTATAAAATACTTGAATTAATAATTTAATACGATTTATCAGCATATTTTAAATACGAATTTACGAAAATTAAAAACGATTATAATTGCTTAATATAGAAAAATACACAATTATTGCCAAATTAGCCCGAATCATAAAATATTTAAATTTTGGTAAAAATAACAATTTATTTTTTTATTTTTGCTACAATAGCTTGCCGCTTTCTTGCCAATTACAAAACCGGGAACCGTAACATAAAACTTCGAAACGTTTTAAATATCGAATCAAAAATTAAAAGTCCAAATTAAATGTAATATATCTACCTATATTGAACTAAATGCTTACCCGTTCGTCTAATCGGAAGATAAAAAAAGCTTTTTAAAAAAATTTCGAAATTATAAGCTTAATCGTTATTTTTACAAATCTGTTTTCTAATTTTAGCTTTAGTACAAATACTTAATATAGCGCAATATATTGTCGACGATAAACTAGATTTACTTTATTCGGTATTAGATATTCTTTTATTATCAAGCTTACCTATTAAGCTATTATACCTTTCGTTTCACACCTTTTTTTTAGATTTTGAAAAAAGCAACAAAAACTTGTTCTAGATAAACAAGTAAAAAAAGCCCATAGAGAGCTAGCTACGTAATATCTACGCGTAATGAATATAAATAAAGCTTTTCGAACAGATATCTACGGAATATAATAGCGGGGAATCCTTTATTTATTTATCGATCTTTATAAAATAAACAACAATTTAAATCTAGAAATCCAGTATATATATTAATATTAGATATATCACTCGCAGTAAACAGAAAACTTTATATATAATAATAACTACATTTACAATTCCTTTAAGCGATATTTCTTCTATTAATTAAAAACGTTAAACTTTATAAACAAAGTTTCAGAAAATCTTAAAAGCATTAAAATCTTACGATTACCTTTTTAATATATTATTACTTATCGCAATATTATAATAACAATTGGTTAACTTAATTTAAGTAACAAACTAAATAAAATTATTATACTTCCTCGACGTTGGTATACGTTTTATTTCGCGAATATATTATTTATATAGTATACCCGTTTTTAAACATATTACTTAATAAAACTTTTTTAATTAATAAAATTTGTAAAGTTTTCTTAAAAAATTAAAAACCTTACTTTAATATTTCGTAATACAAACAATAAATAAATCATAATCTAATAATTTAAAGAATTAACAGCCAATTTTAAATAATTAAGCATACCGTTTTTAATTTCGGCTTTCCGTATTATTTTAAAAAATAATTATCCAATTTTTATAAAAAAAACTACTATTATATATAAATCGTCCCTGCTGAACCCCAGCGGGCATAAGGTTTACCAGGGCCGAAGCTTGTCGACAACCACTCGAAATCGGAGTGAGGCACGGAACTGAGGTATGTAATTTATCCAAACCGTAAAAAACTATTTAAAAAGTTATCGTGTTCGAAAATACTAGGTATAATATCTATCGTAGAAAGTTATCGTAAAATGATTTCTGTGTATTGGCTCAGCCTTATTTTCCAGGTTTGGACTTAATATTTTACCTTGTATATTGTTTTAGCAATAGCTAATTAATTAATAATTATTTAAATTAAACAAATACAACTTTTAATTATTAAATATATAAAATATTAATAACGTTGTTATATTCCGCTAATTATATAAATGCTTTGTATATCTACTGCTTTTATATAGCCTAGCAACGAAATATATATCTTCCGATTAAAACGTAGCCTTTTTTAATTAAAGTGCTTTAATACACCCGGCTAGCTAACAGAAGTTGTTAGATATAAGGGATATCAGTTGCGTTGTTATATTCAGCTAATTGTGCAGTTTTTTAGTACGCGTATAGCTTTTATGTAGCCTAGTAACGGAACAATTATCCTCCAATCAGAACATAACTAGGGTGCTTTGGCACCCTGGCTAGCTGACACACCCCCTTAACGCCTTAAAGAATTCGGGACGTTAATCGTTACGTTTAATTATTCTTTAAAGCCACAGTTTTCTATTTAACATTTCTTTCGGTAATTATATCTTTCTAATTAATTAATTTCTTACTAAAAATTGGTTTTAATATCTTTTTACAGTAATGCAAAGTTTTTATAATATTTATCAATATTATTTGTTTTTTTAAATATCTAAAAGTTTTTCGGTATAGGGCTTTAGTTAATTTATTAATTAACATGTCGTTTATAAACGTATAATTTACTTTAATTAAACCTTTGTTTATTACTTTTCGCAATTAATGATTATATATATTTACATACTGTAACTTTGTTTTTAAAAAGGCGACGTTAACGTTAATAAACCGTATAGTTTGTTAATTATCGCACTGTATATTTAACGGTCTAACATCCAGGCCAATTTCCAATTTTTTAATTAATCGAAAGGCAAATAAGGCTTTTTTAATAACCTACGTAAGAAATAACAATTCCGTTTCGGTTATGGAAGTAATTACTATATTTTGTTTATTCGCACGTTATTTTATAACTTTTTCAAATAACTTTATAACGTAAGCTTGGAAGCTTTTTTAATCAAATGTATTATTTACAAAAAAAGCGTTATTTCAAGTATTTAACAAATCCTCGTTACCAAACTGTAACGTTAACGTTTTGGTGCTGATTAGGTACCGTATAACGCCATTAACTGCTTTATAATATACGTTATTAAGGTTTAAGTTAAATCGGGCAAATCGAGATATTACAACGGATATATCGAGCCGTATATAGACCGTAATATAAAGGATAAAACCGATCTTTTTTTGGTATTTATTAACAAAGCTTAAATAAGCTAAAGTAAGATTCGGCAATAATTCGGCAATAATTCGGCAATAATTCGGCAATAATTCGGCAATAATTCGGCAATCGCTATTAACGTTTCTGGGAAATTATTTAAGCTTTCCTTAAAAATTAAATTAATTGATTTGGTTATAAAGTTTAATAAAATAGCTAAATTCTTTGGTTAAGTTTATCTTTAATTACTTTAATATTTAGAAATTATTATAAGTCCTTACCCTTTATAAAGATATACCATTCCTAGATTTGCTAAATTAACCAATCGACGAGGGCTTAGTTTTTTTAATTATACGCAGCGATAATATCGTTAACGTAAAAGAAAAATAACACTTTTAACGAAACAAGTAATAAGGCTTATAAGAAATAAGGTTAAATCCTAAAGTTTTTAAATATATTAGTAAAATCTTTTTACCAAAGTAACGGCGATTTTTTAAGCCGTATAAAGCCTTCCTAATTAGAAATATCCTGTTACGTTAAGGGTATTCCGGAGACGTCTTTATATATATTTTATAAGGTAAATTCGTATAAACGAAGATATTTACAGCGTCATACTGCTTAAACTTTAAGTTAAACTTAACTGTAATAATTATTAAAGTTTTAAAGGACTTTCCGGCTAAGGTAAATACGTATATATCGCCATAAATATTAAGCTATTAATTATTTCGTATTACGAAACGGGCTTTGTATTTTTATAGCTAGCTATGTTTATTAAATTTATAAACGTATACCTACATATACTTTAGGACCTGTTTTTTTTTAATAACAGACTGATCGACGATTTTCTAGAATTGTATATCCTTATAACTTTTTAAATAAGCCTTTTTAATTTTTAAAAACATTTTTTAACAGGGATATATTTAGCTCTTTATGGCTTTTCGGTAATGGCAAGAGGTTTCGCTTATATACCCGGCTTTATAACTTAAGTAATCTCTTTATTTTTAATTTTGTTCTTAATATATTAAAGCTTTTCCGATCAAAATAACGCATATTTCGGGTTAATACTTTCCTTAAACTTCTGTAGCTTATCGGCCGATTATCGATCGTATTAACAAAATAAACTAAACGTTTTGCGTTAAACGCAGCCTTTTATGCCTTATAATCGTACCAATAATCATTTTTTTAATACGAAATATACGGAAAGTTTACGTTTATAATCTATAAAGGCCTTCGTTTTTTACCGTTACTTTAGATTAAACAACGTAACAAAACCTAAAACTTTTTTTATTTTCCGTCGATGTAATAATCGTAACAGTTATTAAGGTAAACGTTAATAACGGTAATAATTTAGGCAACGAAAATAATTAAAACATAACAGTTGTATAAAGATAATTAATTTTTTATAAACAAATTTATTTTTCCTTATTCCATACGTTACTTTAAACGTTCATACTACTTTAAAGCTATTTCTTCTGCTTAACCGGTAATTAAATTATTTTATTTAGATTTTTATCTTTTTTTATATATATATAAAGTAACTATAAGCCTAATCAAATACGTAAACCTGTCGGAATAAGTTTTATAATTCGACTTCGGTAACGTAAAAGAAGTTGTTTTTTAAATTTTTGATATTACTTAAAAAAGTAACCTTTTCGTTAAATTATACGTTTCGAATAGTAATAATTTTGTTCGTTAAAAAGTTCCAAATTTCGTAAATATTTATTAACCGGTAACCGCTACAAAGGTTTATTTATGCTTTAAAATTTAATTTTTAAAGTTTTTAATTTTTCTTTATAGCAGCGGTTATTATAACGTAAGCCATATAACCGTAAACTCGCAAATAGGCTTATTAAAGCTTATAATCAAGCATTAAAACGCCGTCTTTATATACTAAATAAATATAATAAACTTTGTATAGGGTCTGTTAAAAAAACGCATTTGGAAGTACGGTTATATAGATATACTACAGCTTTAAAGATATATACGATTAAAAACGCAGGTAACTTAACGCTATTTCGTATAATAGTCGTTTTCTTTTTAATTATATCTCTTAAACGTTCCGTACTCCCGTTTTGGATTTAAGTATACGGTATTAAAAGCTTAAGCTTAATATTTTTAAAAAAACGACTAAAGAATATTTCGAAATAGGTAGTTTTTTAAAATTTCGTTATCGCATTTAATTATTTATAGAAAAACTTTGTTTTGGTTTTTTAAAACGCTTAGCAAATATCGGAATGCAATAATTAATATATCTTGCTCTCGATTTTTAAGGTATATATCCTAAATAAATCCTAAATATTTATCGGTAACAAATATAATATATCTGTATTTTTCAATGTTTTTTTCGATATTAATAAAATTAATAACTATTTTTTATCCTAATCGAAAAACTTCTTTTTTAAATTTACGGCATATTTACCTTTTAGTCTTTGCCTTGCTATATACTTAGCATTCGATAATTATAAAACCTTTTAATTTAACTCCCTTAATATGGAATTGTAACTAAACAATTACTTTAAAACTTAAATAACCTAATCGTAAATACCACAGGATACCGTTACCGGTACGCGGCAATCTTGCCGTCGATAAGTTAATATTTCGTCTATAAATAGCCAGGGTTATAGAAAACATTATTACGTTAATATTTTCAATAACGAATTAATTAAATTTATTTATTAAAATAACTACAACTTAATTATATTTATTTCGAATGTAATCATTAATCTCTTAGTTATTCTATTAATAGCGTTTTTTTCGAAACTGTTAAAATAACACCAAATTATAAGGGAATAACCGCGGGGGTTCCCTACTTAAGTGCGGACAAGGACTTCCAACGCCAATTGGCGTTAGAACTGCTGATCTTTTGGTCATGTAGTGGAGTGGCTAGTCCTTTCTGTTCCCTTACACAAATTACAAATGAATTATTTATAATAAGTTATGTTATATAACTGCAACGTTTTCGTACAGTTAAAATCTCGAAATAATATATTAACCTTTCAGTAACCTTTAATCGGAACGAAGTTATTACTTACGTATACCCTGTTATCTTATACGGTTGGTTTAAAATTTAAAAACCTGCTAATAAGGTTAAAAACGTATATTATAAACCTTAAGTTCAAAATAAACGAATTCCGTCAAAGATAAAACGAGATACTTATAATAACCCGTTAATTAATAATTAGAAAATACGCTAAAACTCGTTTTACTTCCTTTAAAAATTAATTTATCCTTTATATAATTATTTTATCTATAAATTTGAATATTTGGTTCATCTTTTTCTTTAAAAACTAATTAAAAATAATCCTCTTCTTAATTAAATTAATTAAAGTTACGTTAAAAATAAACCTTAATAGAACTTTATTCGGAAAATACGTAATAATACTAAAGCAACCTATAAAAAAACCCTAAATATACCTTATAACGTATTCTTTAAACGTTTAACTTCTCGCGTTTTCGCTTGCTTATACTTTTATCCGTATTAGAACCTTTACGGTTACTTTGTTTCAGGCCTCGTTTAAAGGTTTTATTTCGCGGTTAACGGTTAAAAGGTCTGTTATTTTCTTAATTAGGATTATCCTAATTAACAAAGTTTATAAAGGCCCAGTAAAAAATCGAAAACGATACCTTTATATTTCGTAATATAAAAAAAATTATAATTTAATAATTTAAAAAGTTAACCGTTACGTTTTAATAATTAATTATTCCGTGATTAATTTTAACTTTTTTTACTATCTGGAAGATAATTATCCAGGTTTCTATAATGGGAGCCAAAATTATATATAAATCGTTAACCTATATAACTGTTATTTTCGTTTTTGGAACGCCGTATCGCTATTTTTAAGCCATTATTTCTTATCATTTTATAATCCATTTATTTAGCTTCTTACTTAACTTCGCGGTTTATTTTGATTTTTTTCGGTATTTTCGTTAAGTATTAATCAAAAATTTATTATCGTATATTTTATCGGATGCGGCCATTTTGGCGTATTATTTCCGTAAGCTTTTCCCTAAAAAAAATATTTTTTTTTAATCGCTAAAAATACAAACTTCAAAATCCATTTCGCAAAATCGTTAATATTTTTTTTTAAAAAGTATCGTATTTACGATCTTTATAAGTATACTCTGTAAACTCCTAATTATAAGTTTATTTATTTTCTGTCATTATTTTAAAGGTATTTATTAAATAACCCGTATAATTAACTTTTTCGAATTTTTTTAAAATATAAAAATAAAACCGTTAAGGTATTACTCCGCGTTATATAACAAACTCGTCTTTTTAAATAAGAGGTTATATCAGGTTTTATAAATTTAACAAATTACGGAAATAATTAATCAAAACCGATAAAATCTCATTTATCAAACGAGTACGCTTTAAATTAAAATTTGCTTTTAAAGCGGTTCTAGTTTTTAAATCCCTTATAAATAACTAAAAAAGTAAACGGTACGGCTGCTATTATTATTATTAAAGTATATTAAAATAATTGCTATTGATATACAGCCTATATCATTTCAGCAACAGCTAATTAATTTATAATTACTCGAATTAAGCAAATAAAACTCTTAATTGTTAGATATAGGGGATTTCAGTTACGTTGTTATATTCAGTTAATTATGCAGTTTCTTAGTACGCGTACAGCTTTTGTATAGCCTAGCAACGGAACAATTATCCTCCGATTAAAGCGTAGCCAGGGTGCCAAAGCACCCTGGCTAGCTGACAGAAGTCGCCTTGGAATAAAATGCCTAAGCGGTTAATATTGCACCAATTTTTTAACGTCGGAAAAACTTAGTTGCGAAACGAATAGGTATTAATAAAATATAGAAATTAAGGTAGTAATTTATTAATATATCCAATTTTATCTATACGGTTATATTTTCTTTAAGGAAACCCTAGTTTATTAAAAGTATTAATATATATATTATTAATAAACTATTAAGCTATTTACAAGCTATTAGTGAAAGTTTAAAGTTATTTAATTAAAAAGAAAACTAATACAAAATTCCTATTAATAGCAGTTAACGGTAATTATATAAAAAGAATTAAGACGTTATAACTAAGAAATGGATTGCTTTTAACAAAGTATTAAAAGTGAATATTGATAGATTGTTACTAGGGGAAAAAGATTTATAGTTATTTTCTTGAAGAGGATAGACGACACCAGCATACAATACTACCAGCATCATGAACCACAGCCCATACTTTGCATGTATGCCTTGCCTCGGAAGTCATTTGACATTGTCTATCTTATTTGACATATCCAGGCCAATCCGGGAATTAATTTAACATTAAGTACAAAATCCTTTTTCCCCGGGTATCATTCAAGTCATTATCCCTCCTGTGTCAATCCATCCTAGTAGCAGGAGCCGCGCCCCTTCCAAAACCCATGGCGACAGAATCTATCCTTCAATCGCCGTAGCGAGACCCGTCCCGTATATTCACATGCCGCACAGAAAATAACCAAATATCACGGGCCTTATAAGACTCACGAGGGAGTGTGGCATTTGTTGGCTAGCCACTCGGCCAGTGGGGCGTTGACGCCTGAAAAGCGGCCCTCGGCGATGTCGCCAATAATAGCCCAGGGGGCGATATGGCATAATCTCAGCGCCGGGTCGAACGTCCAGGCCAGACATGTATTGCGGTGCTGACCGCAGAGTTTGATGCATTGCAGCATGTCGTTAACGTCTGTGAACGTCGTGCTGTGCTCGTCCAGTCGCCCCACAAAGTCCATGTTGGCCCGCACGGGGTCTTGGTGGAATAAGGAGAAGTTGTATGCGCCGTAGATATCTGCCAGTTGTCGCCAGAACACGGGCCCCTCCCTGTGTTTAAACTTGTTGCCCACCTGCTCCATCGCGTCGCCTTCGCCGAGACCATGGAACGAGACGAGGGGTAGGCAGAACCTGTCGACCCACATACGCGTCATCCACGGATTTTCGCCATTGAACATGCGCCGGTACGTCTCATCAAGGTAGACACCGATCTTCATGAATGTCGTCGATAGGAGCTTGTCTCCCCAAATCGCCGTAGGTGATTCCTGATGACCTTCGGCAACAACATCCGGATGTCCGTCGTACAGCTTGCTCACCGCTGAGCCCGAGATGATGACCGACGAACCGCCATGAGGGAAGCGCCCCTTGTAATCGCCAACAGGATTACCGAGGAATGTCGGCTTGGCAGGGTTCAAGTGACCCAGGAGAAGGGTCAAGGAAGGCTTGACGATGTATGTGTCGTCGTCTAAAACGAGATACCATTTCTTCTTGGGCATGTTCAACCAGGCATATTCGAGACTTGGGAGAAACTGTAGGTTGTTAGATCAGGGAGAGGATAGCTGAAGAAGTAACCAACGGTCGTCCTACCTTCATCGCATCGAGTTCCCAACCCATGTTCCTCCCTATTCCATCAGACAACATCCATTCCTCGGCCCCGACTGCATCGGCAAGGTGTTTGTACTTCCTCATCCGTTCGAGATTCTCTGTCCCATTCAACGCACCCCTCTTGAGGTTCCATCCGATTATATCGATAGCCGGTACCGCCTTGCCATTCGCCAAACTGTAGTTCTTCTGGCTTTCCTCGACGACGGGGAAGTCCTGGACGACAATGGTATCGCTGAAGAAGGCCTCGTTACTGAGCGCCTGTAACAAAGCGTTCACTCGGTGTCTCGTTCCGTATCCGGTCTTGACTATAACCCCTATATCCTGGTCGGGATTGATAGGATACCGCTGCCGTCTGAAGAGCCACGAGTCGCTGGGGTAGTTGTTTTGTATGTAGTCCACGGCATTGTTTTGCTGGAATCTAACAAAAGATCTCGGGCGGCTGTCGTAGGGAGTCGAATGGTATATGACGAACAGGATGGTGAGAAGCGCAATCGTGATCTTGTGCCCACGGGTGAGCCGGGCACAGGAGCGAAGCCCGTTTCGCTCGGCCACGCCCATTCTCGAATGAGCTGGTTCGATGCGAAAAGAGGCTTCCTCAGTACTGAAGCGAGCGACGAAATGTAGTAAGCGAGTGTCGGATGGCTGTCCGGGTGTCACGGTCGGCAAAATACCGCGGGAGCCAGCAGCCTCATAAGTGTTGCCGAAAAAACCAACTAAGATAACGAACGTATGAAGCAGATAACGAAACGGGAAGGAGGTGCTTATGAACGAAACTCGGACGACGAAATAATAGATGGAGAATATCGCGGCCTCCCAATGACTGGCTTCCTCCTTTTGCGGCTTCGAAGTATATAGGTCGCCGAAAATACAACTGGCTCTCGTAGCTGGGCAGCACTGCTGGCGATGATGGAAACGCGATCACTTAAGTTTGTACAATGAAACAAAGAGAAGTCTGGACTCCGGCACTTTGTTGGAAACGGGTTTGAAAAGGCAGGTAGGAGCAAGAGACTTCGCTGTTCATCAGTTACCCTTGACGCCAAAAAGCCGGAGCTTCGCCCACTTTGGTTTGGCGCTAATGATCGATTACAGGTTCAAGGCAATCCGGGATGCGCCAAGTCCTCGGGGGGGGGGTTGAGACGCCGTGCATGTGCAGCCAGTCAAGTCGCTGATACAGAAGTTCGCGGTGTCCCAAATACATCAAAGGCTCCAAACCGAATTCTCACCCCAAAAAACACATAACATAGTAAATATTCCGAAAAATGGTATCGAAAGAAACAGAACGATTGGGAAGTAGGTCTGGGCTGTCCTTGTATGCTTTTCTTTCGAAGTTAATAAGTTATTGCCCAAAAAGTCGGTAGATCCTTTATTTGAAAGTGCGCGAATTGTTATGTCAATGACCTACGTACCTGTGCTACTGGGTATCTTTTAGGGCCCCTTGCTAGCTCTGCAAGCCCCCCGGTCGTATCGGCACTGAATGCGCCTGTGGATATTGGGTGATGACGCGGATGACGCGGACGAATGCAAAGAAGTCCAGAAAGGCTGCGGAAACTTAAAGGCATCACCAGAAGTCTAGACTTATAGGTTCCGAACAATTCCATAACTTGATTTCGATACGAGCCATCTCAGAAAACGTATAAACTTCAACCATGCAACGATAATCGATAACTCCGTTTCCCAAAGTTCACAACAGTCGATACCGATTACTATTAAGCGCTGCCTACTGAACACATTAATTGTGGATACCTAGGAATGCATCATGCACCATCGGCAATAATTATTTATCTGCAATGTAAAAAGGGAGGGGCATCATTATGTGCTGCAACCGAGGGAAATCAAAAAAGAAAAGGGGCTATTTGGCCACATCCATCTTTGTAATCTTCAGCGCCACCATTGGCCGAGAAGGCCAATCGGCCGGACCATATAGCGCCGACAACGCTACCGTAGAACCTTCAAACCTTCCGAATCGTTTCGGTCTCTGAAGCAACAGCTAGAGTTCGTAATGGAAGTATTCCGTATATGTACTTAGTAGTTGACTACCTTAATGATTCCTTCAGCCTTTGACATCCCTATTCTAATTCCTATCAACATGCATTGTATACTGTAGCTATCGGCGACGCGAGTATTACACTTAGCTCCCATTTTTTTATTGTAGGAGGAGCCAGGCATTTACGAAGCTCATGAGCCGACTATCACCAGCTGCCTCAAGTGTCGATCTCTCTAACCGCTAAGCAATTAGCTAAGAATCCATGCAAGAAGACGCAGAATCTATCGGAAACAGATGTCGGAAAGCTAGAAGTCCGTCCCACAATAAAACAAGGGCCGACTATAACTGTCCGCCAGGCTAGTAACAATGTGCGAAAAGCTCACTTTCATTAGCCTCCTAGTAACCGGCGTGTTGCCTAACTGCGCCTACCGAGGTGTTTTTAACCTTTTGCATACAAGCGTAATGTTTCCCCACAGCCCTATCGACGAAGCTGCCCATCTATTCTAGAACATAACAAAGATGGCTTGACACCTTACTAAGTACATAGGGAGTGACAAGCCGACAACACACTGAGTATTGTCGGCTCACTTGAGAAATTCACGGGATCATCAAGTTTGTCAACTACTTGGGTTCCCGTATGTTGTGGGCCGGAGCAAATATTCAAGCGAGCACTCCAATCACAAAATGCCCGTTTAAATCTATCTAGCCAAAGCATTGATCCTTCGCCGGCCAGGAACCCTCAGGAGACAGGGAGGATAAAATCGGACAAGAAGAACAAGACATCAGATCCCGGGCCGTGCAACGCGCAAGTCACCGCAGCGCACGATACATACCGAGTCCCGCTGACAACCCGCTTAGCTTACTGGCAGGTAACCCGTCATGAAATTCAGTATCTTCAGTTTTTGTCCATATTCTTTGAAATGAGTAATGGCGGTGATAACGATGCTTAACGAGATTAGACAACCGGGTGCTGAAGCCGGACATGGGAGCGACCCCGGATTCTTGTAGTCTTGGCCTTTCCGGCGTTGTGTTGTCCTCGGAGTGGTACGATCTCGAAGGCCGCGGAACGCGGGGCTCCCGGACTGCCTGCGGGTTTTGGTAACCAATAAGATCTCAGGGATTATTGATGATAACCCCCGCAGTTCCCTTACATTCTCGGTGCTTTTAAGGCCAACTGTCATCCCACACATCATCCCCAACGGCGTCTTTGCACCGTCCTCAATTCTTCCGATTGAGACTGGTAACTGTAACGTCGGGCAAATCATGGCACAGTCTCTAGGAGACTTTTCCGTCGCCGGTAGCCTAGGGATGGCCGCCAGGGCCGTAGGCTACCTAGCTCTACTCGGTTTGGCCGTATTCTTCGTGCGCCTCTACCAGGTCCGGATGATGTTCAGGCGCGTCCAGAAAGAGCATGGGATCGTAAGTAGTGAACACTACCTCCGAGCCCAACCCCCAATCTTACGATGAGTCGCTCACCCCGTGCTTTAGCCAATCATGCCGCATTCATTTCTTTTCGGTCACCTCTGGATAATCGGCAAGGTCACCATGAAGGCCGCGGTGCCGCGGGACGCAACATCTCATTGGCAGTTGCATATTCTCCGGCAGGAATTCCCCGAGCTCGCGAGCGCCGGTCTTCTATACGTAAGTGGACCTCGAGCATTCAATCGCCTTTCCCGAGTCTTGTCGGTCAGGACCTATCACGGTCCCCGGCATAACTAATCATGAATGTACCTAAGATGGACGTTTGGCCGATAAGCTTTCCCATGATAGCGGTCTTCGACCCGGACATGATGGCTCAGTTCACACAAACCCAGAGTCTGCCAAAGTATTGGGCACAGGGGCACAGGGAGTTCAAGCACTTCACCGGCGGGCGGGATTTGGTGCACCTCGAAGGGCAAGAGTGGAAGGCGGCCAGGAGCATGTTCAACCCGGGCTTCTCTTCTAAAAACCTCCTCTCGCTCATCCCTTCGTTTATCGAGGAAGCCCTAGTTTTCAAGGAACGCCTGAAGAAGGCGGCCGCTAGCGGCGATGTTGTGAGGCTCGAATCATACACCACCGATCTCACTTTCGACATCATTGGGCGCGCTGTTCTGTACGTCCGCTCCACGAGATGTATGTCTGCTGAACCACTGCTGACCGAGCCACAGCGGCACGCGCCTGAATGCCCAGATTAGGCCACACCCCATAACGGAGACTATTACGAAGCAATTGCAACTATTATACTTCGCGCTGAACTTAAAGAAGGAACTGGACCCCTTGCACCTCATCAAGCACTGGATATACAACAGCAGAATTCGGAACGCATTATTGCCGTTCATACAGGATACGGTGCGCAACTACGAGAAGATCGAGGGCCCGAAGACGATCCTGACCCTGGCGGTGAAGTCGTACGTCAACGAGGTGCAAGACTATTCCTCCCGGGGCTCCATTCCCCCCCAGTTCATCGAAAGCGTCGTCAGAAACATCAAGATCTTCCTGTTCGCGGGCCATGACACCACGGCGTCGACCCTGGCCTTTTCTTACTATTACCTCAGCCAGCACCCGGACAAGGCGGCCAAGATCCGTGCCGAGCACGGCGAGGTACTGGGGACCGACGTGGCGGTGGCTACCGAGCGCATCAGCGCGGACCCGACGCTGCTGAACCGGCTCCCTTACACGAGCGGCGTCATCAAGGAGACGTTGCGGCTGAGCTCGCCGGTTAGCGGCACGATCCGGCAAGGGCCCGCTGACTTCTTCCTGACGAACCCGCGCACAGGCGTACGGTACCCGGCGGGCCAAGGCTTCATGCTGCATGCGGCGGGGGCGGCGTTGCACCGGGACGCGGCGCACTGGCGGGACCCGGACGCGTTCGTGCCCGAGCGCTGGCTCGTGCGTGATGAGGCCGACCCCTACCACCCGGGGCGCAACGCCTGGCGGCCTTTCGAGATGGGTCCCCGCAACTGCATTGGCCAGGAGCTTGCCCAGCTCGAGATGCGCCTCGTGCTCGCCCTCACCGTCCGCGAGTTCGACTTCGAGGACATGTACCCGGCCGACTCTCCCACGTTCCTCGGCTACAAGGGCTACCAGGTTGAGCTCCCGAATCTCGTCGCGACCGGCCATATAAAGGATAGATATCCGGCGAAGGTCAAATCTAGATATTAAATAGTTATCTAGGCTACATATTCATACAAGAAAAAAGGCGAATCATCGCAGTAAATAAAATTTGGTCGCCACTAGCGACGTTTTTGGTAACGCTTCCAAAAAGTCAGAGAGCGTCCTAAAGGGGAGGAGTGGGATAACTGAATGATTAGCTGTAATGGCTGCTGGTCATTGTATGACCAATAAGTGGTGTTGTTAATCCAACTGTTGTAGCCAGGTGATACCAGACAGGAGACGTTATATGCTACCTAGATATAGTATCCCGGAAGTCCTTCAGAGGTAAGCGTGGTCTGACAGTATTTGCCGTTCTCTTCGTCTCTTTCGTCCTTCACCTTTTCACCCCTTACCATAGCAATCTCCTTGGTCGCACTCGCATACTCTTTCGTACACTTTCGGTGGGCGTGTCAATGTACCGCGAAAGGTATGCGCGGTGTTGATAGGGGGGATTTGTTCTTAATTGAAGATGGGTAGCCATGCACCCATCGTGGTGTATCCCGCCTTTTGATAGTACGGCCGTATACCTTCAACGCTGACAGGCTAAGGCGCCGACAGACTAATGCAAAGCTGGGCTTTGTTCATCTGGCCGTCTGTGCGTTTGCAATCCAGCTTGCCTTTCATGATCTCTGACCGAGGATAGTTCTCCGTTTCCAGCCAAGGCAGGTTCTTTCCTCCCGCGTCTGGCCACTCACTATCTCATTCGGTCTTGATCTCCTTGCCCTCCAGGACAAAAACCAATCATTATACCTCACCACATGGCTTCACTTCCCGCCTATTCGGAAAACACAATACCAGATGTTATAGGGGCATAGAAAACGGAGTGTAGCGCCTATCTCGGTCAATATCTAACGCGTCTCCGCAGTCAGAAGCCAATGTCTTCAGCAGTCTGCCGACTCCGCTTGAGACTCCATGGCGACAGATCCCGAACCACAGCACGGGCAGAGTTGAAGGCAATGCAACCGGATGCACAATACTGCGCAACCCTGGCGCGCAATCCATCCACCTGACCTAGCCGAATATGGGCACCAATCCGTTCGAAAACCTCACGATGGACATGATGGCGATAATAAGTGGGCTGTGGCGTATCCATGTAACTGGTGCGGCGTTCTAGGTACAACTCACAGGGGCATTTCAGTTAGTTACCTCCACCATCCTACAAAATCCCCCAATTAGCTAATATGTATACTCCCATATATTTTGTATGCACAAATACTTCCGTTAAATTCCTCTGCTCTTTCCCACCATTTCAAAGCAGGGCTTTATCCTATGGCATTGGGAGCGCGCCAACATAACGAAGAAATCTTAGAAACGATGTAACAGGCCTTAGATATCGTCGTATACAGTTGTTCTTTTGTCAATAAATGCACATCATACTTTTTATCTTTTAAATAAAACCTCATCCGAGCCCATATGTTCTCGATGGGAAGCTTACGATAATTGTTGTTCCCCTAATGTTATTTCCCTTACAAACTGTATGACGAGCTACATCCTAGCCGTATTTGGGAAATAGTGGGCTCGTGGATGTAACTAACTGAAAATACCCTGTAAGTTGTACCTACACGCTGCGGCGTAATAAAAGTGGAACCGACGCGGTATAAAGGCAACGCGGTAGGCGGTAAGTACATAACCTCCTATATAAAACACTAATAAAGCGAAGTACCTTTTTGACGTCCATGCGTCCACCGCTCGGCCATCTATTTAGGAAAATTGCTATTTCCATCCACTAAAATTAAAGGCCGGTGGATATGCTGCATTCCATTCCACCGGGGTGCTGGGTCGAGTGGATTGCGTTGCTTTCAACTCTGCGGACAGACAGATCCGTGGAATCGCCGACATACGACGGGGAACGGGATGCCGCCACGGCTCGGGAGGTGCGCAACTGCGAGATGTGCTCGATGATTCTGTCCATTTATACCCGTAGAGAAGAGCCAGGCCCAGGACGCAGGCGGTGAATGGGATCACGATGGCGAAGAAGATGCCGGGCCGGCTCTCCATATCTCAGATGTCGGCGACGTTCATGCCCCTGAAACCTTTCTGGAATGGCCTATGTATTAGAATAGTCACGGCAGTTAGCGCAGTCGGATCCAGGCTGGTAAAAGTGGCGACTGATGAAAGGGCAGTCTGCTTACATGGGCAGAAGAAAAGAGTCACCTAGGTGAAGATTCTAATCGCTTGACGTGTCCCTCCTCGAGGATGTCGATGGCTTGCATCAGTACGTGTTCCGCCTGTTACTGCAACTGACATATCTCGAAATCCCTAGGTAGCAACCGTGTTCCGGGTCGTCCATGCGGTCGAGTTCCACCTCGAATGCGTCTGCGCGGGCTGTACGGACATACTCGAATGACCAAGGATCTAGAACCGCTCTGGTGCTTCTTGATATTTCGACCCGGCAGTTGGTGATGTGACTGACAGCTTCGAGATCAGTCTCGAGGGCATTGATCTCCGTGAACAGCTTCTTGTAGGGCTTGCTGCGGCTGAGGAAGAGTAGTCGCGACGTGCACTCTCTGAAGATGCTGATCAGATCGCCAGTCACCTGTCTTCTACGAGTCTGGTTTGCAGAGCTCCTAGTAACTATAAGAAGGAGCTCAGGGTCAACCGGCGTCAGACTGAGTCCTTCCGGTTATTCGTCAACGGAGTCCCATAGAAGAACATGTTTCTGGGGATCACTCAGGCAGTGTTCCACCTTCGCCACATTCTGAATGAATTGCTGCGCTACTTCGATTTGAGGCAAATCTTCTAGCCCTTGGAACCACGCATCTCCAGGCTGTGTTTTACCCACATGGGAATCTGATAAACCAGCAGCACTGATCTGGTACAGACCATGACCGTCTCAAATGCCCGGACTAAACTCCTCGGTAAGTTGTGATGCGCTGATGAGTTAAATGGGTCCGCGCTTTGCCGAAAGCAGAACCGGCCTATCTCAGTGGCCCTGTTCACATATCTATGACCGATGCAATAAGGGCATCAACAATGGGCCTCGCTGTAGAATACCAGCGGTCGTAAGACCACTTATGATGAACGCTAAGCCACAGGACACATGGGCCATCATGATCCTGGGATATCTATCATGGAAATGATCGCCGGCATGAAGGTGCAAATGTTCAAGGGCTTTCCGGAAGAGTGAAAAGAGAGGTGGGCCATTATTGACCCACGGATCGGGAAGACATCTGATTTGTGAAATCGCCGCATCTAGATGCCCAGCTGCGTCAACGTCCCTGATAGACCAGCACTGGGCCGGTTAGGATGTATAAAGGGCAAAGGACAATTCCGCCTGCTGATACGAGTCAGTTGCCGCCAGGAGAGCAGAGAGCTCTAGGCACACATACTCACACAATCAACCCGAAGGCAGCCCAGAATCTCCACAGCGCTGCGTGGTCAGAGCATGAATCCTGAAAAACGAAAATCGGGATGAGCCCGATGGATTCTATGAAGAGAATTTGGGGTACTTTTCTCTTTCGGTAGCAAAGGCAAGCAAGCGTTGGAGTGTTTTTTACTGCGCGACTCGTGGTTTTACCAAGTGTCAAAGCAAGCGAATTAAGCACCAGACTTCCTATCCTGCGCTGGCTGGGGCGATTCCTACCAGAGACGGTGCTCTAGTCCGGCAACACATTCGTCATCCGCAAATCGCCCTCGGGCTGGGCCATCACACTCGTCGACGGCGAGCTACGCCTCAGCGGCTGGGACTGCGCCGCCGACCGCGGCGCGCATTAGATCTGCGAGGGCAAGAATGGCCAGCTCTGCTTTCGCAACCCGGTACCTAACATGTATAGTGAGAGGTTCCCCTAACAGACTCTCTCTTTTCTTTCAATGGGACGGTCTCCCACGGCGTGGCGGATTGCTGAGTTTAGATAACCCCCTTGATCCCAGCCTACAAACGTCCGGTCACTCGGGCGTTTGAAGACAGAAACTTAAGGCTGAGCGCAGTCATTGTAATAGGAAAGGATAATCGAGGTAACTTCTACGCCAAAGTCAACCAGCACAGGACTTGGGAGTATTTCTGTGCGATGAGGTGTCCTGAGGGCGGGTACCTACTACCTATGAGGCACTGGGACGAACTGTTGAAGATGGCTGTTGGCGAAGATGGTTGTAAGCTCGTCGAAATGAGGGGCGAGGGCGCAGTGTGGGAATTTCTCAAGCTTTACGCCCAGTTGGACTTACGGTCGCGGTTTAAACTCTCAAAGTCTTACTCTGTATTTCTTTCTGGCTTGCCCGAAATATTTACAATCCAGGATAATCAAGCCTGCATTAATAGGTTCCTATGCTGAAATAGGGGTGGGTCCATTACCTAGATAGGCCCAGTAAGACCCATGTAACTTCGACATCCAAGGTACAGATCACCCGCTTCTTAGATGCAGTCAATATAAGCAGAAATCTCTGATATAACCCCTTAATATCATACTTCCGTGAACATTAATCTCGACCCAGGATTGGTTTTACAGGAGCTTGTCCTCATCTCCCTCCGTTTAAAAATCGAGGCTCATTGCTGTCAATGGTCTTCAGGTAATCCTGCTCTCCATATACCTTGTAGCCAACCTCCTTGGTGTATGTGTACAACCAGGGAAGCTGTTCCGGAGTCTCCGCCAGCTTGAGATACTCTTTCCCGGCCGCGGCCCCGTCGATGTCTTTCATCACCGGAAGGCCTTCTTCTGTGCGTTCGTCGGCGTAGTAGAACCTGGGATAAAGCGTTAGCATGATCGACGCCGCGCAAAAGCCGAAGCAATATCCCGGTTGCAAAGCACAGGAAAGCGAAGGAAGACTTGACCATTCCTTATTTAAAAGAATAATAAGCCAACTGGGGAGAGCATAAAAGGACAATAGAATGAAATGCAGTTTAAAACACCCATATCTCTACTTACCTCAAACCTTCCTTTGCATAAGCCACCGAGGCGAATCTGATACCGTAAGCAGCCACAGTCTTCCCGAGCCCGAAGCACAGCCTGTTCTTGAATTGGGTATGGTTGAGGAGGTTTCCGGTGAATATGAATGTCTTCCCAGGCGTATCAGCCGGAAGAGACCGGAAGGAAGCAATGGCATGATGGACAGCAACCAGCGGAGTAGTACCGTTGACTGCCATGGCAGTATGCAGCCGTGAAACGTTCTCCGGGGCGAGCGAGGCGAACGGGTCCTCGATATCATCGAGTTCGTATTGAACAGCTATGTGGTTATGGGATAAATTCAGCCCCCGGAGACCAACTAGTCTCTTGAACCTGTGAAGATGTTGTACGTACCGTTGTACACGACGACGGTGGGAATCCCAACGTTCTCCTTGACCTTGGCGAAGACGTCTGGGATGCAGTCGGGGTTGTTGAAGTCGGCCCGTATCTGATAGTACCCCTTGCTCTCGAACTCCTCCTTGGGCGTCCGCGCGACGACGGCGACCTTGTACCCTGCTTCGGAGAATAGCGCTGAGATCTGTGCACCGAGCTTCTTTCCGGCGCCCAGGAAGAGTAGGACTGGCGGAGCAGGCATGGCGGCTGTGATGCTCGATGGTGGACAAGTTCAACCTTAATTGGTGTTCAGAGGAGTGTGTATATGCAATTCACTGACATATCCAAATGCCACTACAGGCCAGAAAACTTGAGCTGTTATATACTCGAAAGCTCTACTTTGCAACAGCCCGAAACTCGCTTGCAGGTCCGAGAGTCGCATCGAGACCGATGCACAGTTGGAGACAGGAGCCATTCCATCAACCGAGGCTCTATCCGATAGCTGTCCAGTCCTAACCTATACAGGTCAGGAATTTACCACCGTCAAGTCGTTCATTTTGTTAAGAGAACTGAGACTGCTCGTATCTCATCTCCGGAAGCATATGACTATGCTAGCACACAACTTTCCTGAGTTTATTCGCTCCGAGTCTGACCTTGGTACTTGGGCGATTACCTCGCGCTCTCCATATAGGTAGCGAAGCCGCAATTGGTGTTGACACATGATCGAAACTGTCGAACCTCGCGATAGGCTAGTCCAGAGATACTATACCTAAAGTTAGGAGTTGACATGTAGATGGATGAATAGTTAAGTATAGCTCTATGTGACGAGTGCATTAACAGGTGGTAGCACTGATATAGGTCTACCGTCAACCGCTCTATTCACGGGGTAGCTACATATCAGCCCCGGAGATTGCGGGCAATTTCTCCTCGCCGAAAAGTCCGATTGATCGCTGTTCATATTTACGGGAACAGCTGCACGAGGCTTGCTTTCTTAAATTTTGTGACCATTGGGCGTTTCGGCCCTGGTCCGATTGGTGTTCGTATTCCCGCGGCAAGACACCACGCGGAGTGATGTAATGAGGTATTGAGGGGTTCGCGGCCGCATTTTGACGGTAGATTGATATCCGATACATTTAAAGCCGTGCCAGCATTGAATTGGGGTAGGCCGCCGATTTCTTATGGCAAGGAAGGGGCTCGGCTAGCCGTACTGTGCAAGAGTAGTCGGTTACGGAGTGATAGGGCTTTACTGCGTGGGTGTCTAAAATCAATTGTCCGATCTGAAGGTCAAGCGCTTTGATAAATTCTGCCGACAATGATAGATGCCCTTGTTTAAACATACTAAGCTTGCGAAGGGAGTGGACGACGGTTATTATATAGCGCTTTTTAGGACCCGACTTCCTAAATAGGAAAGTAGCTTAATAGGCGGCATGCGGCCCGTATATATGGGTCCATGTGTATAGCCGTTTGTAGGAATAGATATATAATCATGTAAACGCTTGAACTATTAACGTTCGAGCGCCCGATCTTTGCCCTATTCCAATACTGTTCCAGGGCTTCAGGGCTTCCAGGTTAATGGTCAGCCAGGTTAGCGACAGGCAGCTAGGTCGACGGTAAGGTTAACGATAAGGCTAAATCAGTTAGGTCGAGTCAGTTGGGTCAAGTTGGTCGGCAATAAAGTTAATGATAGGTCGACGACATGGTCAAAAGTTAGGGCTCAAGTTCCTCAAGCCTTTACGACATTGCCAGCTCTCGCACAGGCCATACGCATTGGCAGGGTGTTCGGAGACGGGGTCCATAGTATAAGCCACATAGTGCGCTTACCTTCCTGTTTGGAACATGCCAAGATCCAAGCTGGGGAAACAGATTTCGACACAATAACGATGGGAGTTGGGAGTTTGGAGGTTGAATTTTGGCTTGTTTCCTTTCTTGCTTTCCCATTAATTCACTAATGCGCGGCAGCGCGTGGGAGAAGGGTGAACGCCCGCAAATACGGCCGACCAGGCCTCGCTTCAGGCAGTACGCCCTACAACATATACGTCTCAGTATTCGACAGCTGCTGAGTACTGCCCTCACTGGGCCGCAGGGAGGATACAGCGTGAGCCACCGAAAGGCTAAGCGTCTACGGACATGACTTGTTAGATGGGTTCCATTACGAAGTAAGAAGTTAGATAGCTACACCTAGCCTAGCACGCCCAGATGCCCTAAGGGAGGCTAAGGGACAGCCGCTACGCGGCGGTCCCCTGGCGTTAAATACTACAACAACAACAAGTACGTTAAAGCGAGGACATAGCTTTAGAAAAATTCGAGAACGAGCAAGCAAGAGGCCTGAGCTCGCTGAGGTAAGCCTTTCCTTACATGGCTTGCTCTTAGCACCCCTGGCTAGCTGACAGGTTTTGCTCCGGTATGGCTTAAGTGCTAGATGTGATATATATATACTACTGTGTATGTATGTAAAGGACCTAGCTAGCCTATCACGCCCAAACTAACGGAGGCTCTAAAATAGCTAGCACCACCACAAAGGATGGAGCCATCCTATTTCGGCTACATTTTAATTTTCCTAAATAAGTTGACAGCTGCCAGCTTCCTGGTAACCCGTATAAGACCCACTCTAGACCCCACATGCTAAAAACTAACGTTTTAGGTGTAATTTTTAATTAATTATTATTATTAACATATTTTGTTACTTCTCGCGTTTACCTGCAACCTGGCGCACCTTAATAACAACAATAACACTTTACCGTTACGCCTATAAGCTCCCTTTTCAAAATATACGTTTTTGTTAACCAGTACAACATAATACACCTTTTTCTACCGCCCGAAAACGGTTCTAGTAATAGCGAACCCTGCGATAACTACAATGCGGAAAATTATCACAAACAATTCGAAAAACGCCTTCGCAAACAAAACAAGACAACTTTTCATAAGCGAAACGTAAAGAATCACAACAATTACAATTATAACGCGGAAAATTAACAGCTTTACAATTTACTTACAATACGATCCGCGCTATATTACAGCGTTAACGGGATATAAGGAATTAACAAGTAATACGCGCTACGAAACGGCAACGTATTAATAAAACCCGAAATAAAGCTCTTAACATTAATTTCTACGATTATTATAATATTAACGATATCTTAAAAAACACTAAAACTTAAAAAACTTAAGAAAGTTAAAAAGGTTAGGAAAGTCAGGAAAGTCAGGAAAGTCAGGGAAATTAGGAAAGTTAGAAAAGTCAAAAAGGTCAAGAAAGTTAGGAAAATCAAAAAGGTTAGGAAAGTCAGAAAAGTCAGAAAGGTCAGGAAGTAATTAACCTAACAGAGAATTAACTGATTTTTCTATATATTATTATGGTACGTCGCACTTTATGTAATATTAAAAAGTAACAGTTATATTGTTACAATGCTTGTATTAATTAAAAACGCTACAGAACACATACAAAATCAGGTATATTCAGTTGGTGGAGGCATATGGGTGGAATATGTGGGTCTCATACAGGCTACTAGGAAGCTGACAGCTGTCAAGGTGGCTAGGAAAAATAAAATATAGCCGAAATAGGATGGCTCAAAGGATGTTAGCGGTTCCCCTGGGGTCAAATACTACTACTACAACTACCCTCACTATCTCTACTAAGAATTGTGTAATCATGATTTGAAAATTGAATTACGCAGTACATAGAGGCCTCCGAGAATGGTATATTGGATGCGACCTACAAAATGACCTACGTAAGGAGGGTTTCATCCGATCCATTGAAGTTAAATAAGGCAGTTCTATTCGACGTATTACGAGAACATAGTATAGCAAGGCTGAATATCTGTGTATAGTCGGACCGGTCGTGAGATATACCATCAAGCGCCAAGGTTACTCAAGAGGCCGCCAGCTGGTGATTCTGTGTATGAGAAACCCCTGGCACCTTATAAAGCTGCGGATTGCAATTGATCACTCAAGGCTGACACGTTCATGCAACCCTACCTACCATGGCGAACATGGGTCCCGGTTGTGGCCGGCCATATATACTACGGTTGGTTTCAAGTCATGGGGCTGTGCATTGTGCTCAACCAACAAAGTAGCAGGGGTTGTGATGCACTTATCCTAGTCGACCAGACTGCATTGGAAGTATTATATATATCTCGAGCAAGAGACTCTGGATTCATTTCCAATCAAAACGAAGCTGCATCTAGCTAACGCCAAATCAAATTATATCAAAAAATTGTTAAATAATAATCATCGTCATCTCTTAGCAAAATGGAAGGTCTGCCCCAAAACCATACCGGTAATGCTCAAGCAGCTCTGCGTGCGTCTACGACACCACCTAGAACACCCCCTGGACGGCAAGGCACGCACACTAGGAATGAGAAGAAAGCGAGAAACGCGGGTAACCCATACAATTTGAAAACACCCCGTTCAGCGCCTTCTTCAACGACATCTCAACGGGGACAATGGAGACGACGACATGTGTCCACTGGCTCGATACCGGAAAAGCAGGATCCCTTTTTGGACCATGATCGAGTCGCCTTAACTGGGAGTGCAGAAATGCCAATAGAGATCCCGGATGATGAGCCAGCCGTGGATAATACTAGTCGACCTTCCACTGAACGGCGAAATCAATTTCAGTCAGTCGAGCAGCACACGCCTTTATATCATAATATCCAGGAGGGTGCTCTAAGTGGGAGTGCGCAAAAGCCAATAGAGATTGAGGACGATGAGCCCACCACGGCGGATACACTACTTCTCCTGGGAACAGCTTCAGAATATACCCCTGAACAGCGGGAGCGATCACAGTCGAGCTCGGTGTCAACCACGCCAGCCGCAGAGACGCCAACTCCTCGAACGGAGCAGCCTGCGCAACCTAGAAATGAGGCTTCAGAAAGCCCTAGAGCCCCATCTAGGTGCAAAGGGACACCACGGAAGCTATTCACTCCATCACAAGTAGACGCCGGAATAGCAGACATTCTTAAAAAGCGACTGACCAAGGCCCAGCTCAACGCAGCAGGAGAGCTCGGCAACAACTACATCTTCGAAGTGGTCCCGAAGAGCGACCCTTCTAAGCGGGTCGTCAAGATCGGCGTGACTAAGGGTTCAGAGCAATACCGACTGAAGCAGATCAAGTCCCTCTGCCAGCACGTGACGGTCGAGGATCAGCAGGACGACCCGGAACACGTGCCCGTCCCCTTCTACTTCAAGGCGGAGAAGCTGATCCACGCAGAGCTGCACAACTTCCTGTATGTCTTCGACTGCCACTGCGGCGACGGGAGTAGGAGCCACGGCGAGTACTTCGACGTTGACCGCGCGACAGCGCAGGAGATCACGCAGCGTTGGAGGCGGTTCTGCCAGCTGCGGCCGTACGGTGCCGATGGGCACTTGACCCCATTCTGGGACCACCGGCTGCGGAACAGGAATAGGCGGGTCTCGTTCGAGTCTGAGGAGTCGATATACGACCACGACAAGAGGCGGCAGAGGTGGGAGCGCTTCGCGAACCCAAGGAGAATAGAGATGGTCGTGTATGATGTCGTGGCGCCGCTTGTTAAGATCTGGTGCTGGAGGTGGCAGGTCGCTACGATCCTGCAGAGCTTCTACATTGCTTATCTGGTATACCCCTCACTCGCCTCCATCGTTTGGATTTGGATCGTTTCGGCGCCGTTCTTCGCCGAGACGATGAAGCTGGAGACCCCGGTCACGCTGCCTGCGATCTGGCGCTGGATAGAGTGGGTTTTAAAGGAATACTTTTTTTGATCTTTAATAGGGTGTGTTGGTGAGTCCATAGATATAAACTTTGAAAGCCGTCAAAAAATCTAGACTTATTCGCTCTTGTTCCAACATGTAGGATAGACACTGAAAGAGGAGTTAGGATCAAATTATCCAATCAAAGCCTCAAAGTTTCTGGAGGTAGGTGCTCTCGACTGTATATGACCTAGAAATATTACGATGAAGCATGAGCGATTTTCGAAGGGCAAGACTCACTGCCATTTTCGAGTCTGTCTATCTCTCGAGGTAAACTTCCAACACACCCATATCACTGTCCGAAAATACGTTGCGGATCCTAAGTATTTCGTCAGCTTTTCTCCAGTAGAGCCGCGAACTCGGACCAAGTCCGTTGCTGAACCTCCAAGGCAGATAAACGTCAGCATATCCAGGTTTATGGACACCCGTTCTACGTACAGCGGCGTCTCCCCCGGCTCCGGGCAACACAATTTCGTTGATTAACAGTGGTGGCCCTGTTTTAGAACTCTGTAGTGTTGGGACGACCCCCTTGAAACTCTTCATGACTTCATCATCGGTCCAGTTGTGGGTTAACTGGCGGGTGAGTGCTGCCGAGGTATCCCTTACAGGCTGATGTTCGAAGAAATCGTGCTTCATGAAGCGCACGCAGCCTTCGGCTGGGCCAAGATCTGCTGGTTTTGCGCCTTCTGCTAGAATGTGGGATGAATTGTCCCGGACGATGCAGTCAAGACGAGGGAACTCCTTATGCTGAGGTTCTACGCTAGGTCGGAACTTGGTAAGAGTCTCCTTTGAGTGTACACATACCCGAGCCAACGCCACGGAGACGTGACCGTCCGCCTCCCAAACATCAAGTATCTTACCGTGAAGCTTATCCCATGAAGCCTCCCTCGACATGAACGAGTTGATTAATTGCCAGAGATGGTCAGTCATTAGTCTGCTAATAGAAAAATACCAGCTTAGGCACGGGGAGGTTAGCACCCTTGGCCCAGCCAGTCATAGCCTTGGCAAAGTGTGCTGCGTGGTCTGGGTTCTGCCCGTAGTGTCCCCAGAGCGGCACTCCATGTCGGGTTATGACGAGTGGAGGCCTTTCGGATACGTGCGGCGGTGGTTTGATGCAGAATGTGGATTCCGCAAAAGCCTTGAACATCTCATTTAAGCTGAAACTAAGCCAAAGAGTTGAGGAGGGGCGTTACGATGTATAAGATGACGCCCACCAACTGTCAGACCCTACTGAAGGCTAGGGCTGTTAGCTGCGCAATGGCTTAGCTAGCGTTGCAACTAGCAGATGCGTTGTTTGATGCGTTGTTCGAAGCTCCGGTACCGTTCCCTCTCAGATATAGCTGTTTTACGTATATTTAAGGAGGCTTCGCAACCCTTTTTTTAGACAGGACCTTTTAAAAGGTCAACCTGATAATTTATCTTCTTTTTTAGCCATATATGTTTCAGTATGTGATAATAGGGTTTTATAGTTATGAGCCCGGTCCGCATTTTTTTAGTTACGCTTAAAGATATTCGTTTTTTGAGGTTATTTGGAATTTCGCCGTCGTTCCCGTAATAATGTTATAACCTACTGCTGCTTTTTAAAGAATTCCTAGCTATATTTCAGTTACTTTAGTATTTATTTTACCTGTATTATGTTTAAAGCTATGGTTTTTACCTTTTTAAAAGATCTTAACGAGATTTCGTTAGGGTGCCTTAAAGCGTTACTTTTTAAGAAAAGAACCTTTAAAAAGTATGATATTTTCGAATTTTACGTTAGTTTTAAGGCGGGGTTTTTATAGGATTATATTAACCTTAATAACGCGTAAGTTTTGCCGTTATTAAAAAGACTTATCTTTCTTAATTTTAGAGATTTCGATTTAATTGTTTTTGATAAACTTAAACTTTAATCAGATGTTAATATAAAGTTCTAAAAGGTTATAAAAAAATACGATTGCGAATAGACCTTTTTTTTTAACTTAAAAAAACGTTTGCCGAAATTAGTAGGTTTTTAAATTAATTAGTTTATCTTAATTATTATTAGGTATATTAAAAAAAGTTATATTACGAAAAAGGTTAATTACTTTAAAAACGAATTTAAGCTTAGTAATAACGTACGGATTTACAAAATTGACGTTCGATATAGGAAAGCGTTAAAAATTAGCAAGATTTAAATAAATGCGTGGTTTTCTAGGTATTGGAAAGTATATATTGAAACCGAAAAGCTTTAAATTTTAGTTATCGCAAATTATTATAGATACTTTGATTTTCTTAAAGCTACAAATGTTTTCTTATCCGACTTTTCCGTTATTTAGATTGTTTTTGTTAAGGTGGCTATATTTAACAGTAAGGACGTTAACGAATTGTTTTTAATATAAAAATTTGTGGGACTTTTTCGAAGTTATATAAAGTTACGAAAAGTTTAGGACATTACCGCTGAATAAATATTTCGAAAAATATTTGGTATTACTTTTAACGGAAAGATTTTAGATTAAACAGGTTTTTTTAAAGCTTTTCGAATAATAATAATAACAGTCGTAATAATAATAATTAAAACGGTAACCGTTATGTTAACCGAAAGTATTTTTACGGTATAATCCATACCTTTAAGGAATATTTTTATATTTATTTAAAGGTTAGGTTTAAAAGGTAAACCGAAAACCTTGAAATTAGAAAGTAAGTAAATGAACGTATCGTTAACGGAATTTTCGGATTAAAGGCTGCCGTTAAAAAGGTTCGGAAGGAATTAATATAACAAATTTCTTAATTAGTTTTAGTACTTTTACTAAAATTTTTATTATTAACGGATTCCTAAGTTAATAACATTATTACCGGATATAGCTTTAAAAAATTTACGTTATTGGATATATGTTTAGATTTTTACGTAGGAAATCGAAATGTTAATTTTATCGATTTATAACTTTTTATAATAAATGAAAAGTTTTTAACCGGAGGGAAGTATTTCGAGATATTAAGCGAAGGAACGTAAAAGATCGTGCTTACCACTTTAAACGATAGGATTAACGTTTTTTTAAAGGGTTATTTTTATATTTTTGAAATATATATTAACTTAGTTTCTTATAAGTTATTTTAGTAGGTTAGGATTTATTAAGATTACGAAATTAACATTATATACTATAAAGCGTTAGTAACGTTGCGGATGCAAATAACAAAAATTAAATAAATTAAGCGTTAGTTCGTTATATATTACGTTAAAGTAATAATTAAAAACGATAACGACGACGTTATTAATTTAATAGTTTTTGTAATAACCGAAAACTTAGTATTACGGTTCTTAAGGAAGAAAGTAAGCTTAAGGATAAAGTTATTTTTAAAAGTGAAAATAAAGATTTCGTTCCGGAGCCCTCGATTTAAAAATTCCTTTTTCCGGAGCTGTTTAATTAAAAGAAGCTTTACGGAAACAGCTTCCGTTTTTCCTTAAAACTTTTAAAAGGAGACGTTACTTTATGGTATCGAAAGTTAGTTTATTTAAGCCTAAGGGCTTTTAAAAAGGTAATGTAAGCAGTTATTGAAACGAAGATTTAGCTTCCGTTAAAAATTAATTATTAGGATTGTGTAGTTGGGAAAGTTCGAAAAAAGGTTTCGCGAAAAACGCAGATTAAGAAACGTAAGCTTTTTGTTACGATATACGTTAACTTTTTTGAATTTAGTAATATTTTTAACGGCCGTACGAAAGCGTTAGTTATTACCTGCCTTGTTATTGGAATTAGGATTAATTATATCATAAAGCGAAAGAACTACGCGTTTATTGCTTTAATAAACGTAGTTTTTTTAAAAAAAAAATAATATTATATTAGGATTAAGAAGATTGTATTAAATAAAGAAACGTTTTTCGGACACAGATTTCGAAAATGAGTTTTTAATATAAGTATCGTTTATAAGCTTTCGCCACCTTACATTAAAAAGCCCGTAGGCGTTTAAGAACGCGCCGGGGACGTAATTATGATAAAGACCCGTTACTTGATAATTAGCAGCAATTTTCTTTTTAATTTATGGCTTGAAGCTGTTGAAACAGTTACGTATATTACCAACCGTACATTAATTAGAGCCTTAAGCTGGAAAATATTAATCCAGGTTTTTAACGAATAGATAATTAAAAGGAATAAAACTTTTATTCCCGAAGAAGGTTTGAAAACGAACGTTGCGAACGTTATTTTTTTCGGATTAAAAGTTTATGCGTTTACGGAAGTAGTTCGTTAGGGATTAGATCGTTTAAAAAAATGGATTTTAAAACGTATATTAATTATTTCGTTAAATACGTAATTAGTAATATTTATAGGGTTTGGATTTTTTCGTAATAGCGCGTTATTACAGTACGAAACGTTACTTTCGACGAAACGAAAAAGTATTATAACGAATAACAAAAATCGGCATTTAAAATTAGGGAATTAAACGATTAAATCGATAGCATCCTAATCTTATTTTCCGTAACGATTTTTTTAAAAACGTTAAAAGTTATATTTAACAGTAACCCTTTAGATATAGGTATTATTAGAGAAGTAGGTAATACGGCAACGTAAGGAACGGTAATATAAGGGTTTTCCGTTAAAAACGAAAAACCCATATATGATATTATTATAATAGCCACGGATAATCCTAATTAGGAAGCTTTATAAAAAACTAAAAAGGTGGAAATTAACGAAAAAGGCGATTCGGAAAAAAAATCCTTTAATTCGGTTATTAACAACAACTTTAAAAGCAACCCTATTTTTCCTTAAGGAAAATCAGATAATTTAGGAAACGAAAACCTTTTATAGGGTTTGCTTATATCCGAAATTACTCCAGTTTTTAAAAATATAAATTATTAATAACATTACGCGTTGTTGTTTAATAAAGCTTAAAATATATTAATTAATTTTTTTCGATTACGGTAACGTCGTACTAAAATGGATTTTTTAAATTCTTTAACCGTTATTAAGTTTAAAACTTAAAGCGGAAAAAAAACATTTTTAGCTAATACAAGCTATAAGCTGGATTTCGAAAAACGTAACATATATTTAATTGCTTTTTACGTTATTTCTTCGACGGTTATTAGGCCCGAACGTTTTTATCGTAATATTTTCCTTCCTTTACCTAAAAATTAGCCCGAAACTATATAACATAAATACGCGGAAAATTAAAAAACGATTACGTAGAAAAAATAGGATTAGATATATTGGATAAAGCGTTCCGTTACCCTTACCATAATTCAAAACGCGATTAACGACGTAAGCTTTAACGCTATTTTTCTGTTAATGTAGGTATTTGCCTATAAATTTAATAAATATAAGATATTTTAAAAATTTAAGACTAAAATTATTATCCGGAATAACATTTAACCTCGTAAAGAATTTAACGCTTACGTATTAACGTTAACGGGAAGGTTTTTTCGCATATTTATAGTTACTACAGCCTGATTCGATTTAAAATTTCGTTAACTTAACGTCGTTAACGCGTTTTTATATAGCAATATCGACGAGTTTGTATACGTACGTTTTTTACCGGGATTCGCACGTCCGGGCTGTTGTTTAAGGCTTTTAAAAGTTTTATACGGCTTAAAGCGATTATTATTGTTATAATAACAAAACCTATTTATAGGCGTTTAAAACTTAGGTTTAAAACCTTTTCCGGATAACTTATACGTTTTAATTAACGGCTGGTTAACGTTATTTTTTTACGTTAACGATATATTTATAATATACAAAACCCGAAATATAATATACGTTAAGGAAGTTTTTATAAAACTAAAGTAACGTTTCCATATCGTCGACTTTAAAAAGTTACAATAGTTCTTTAAAATACGTATATTACGTAATCGCAAAGTTAGAAAGTTGTAGCTAATACAAGATACTTATTGAGAAAAGCTATATATCCGATTCGAATTATTTAAGTTCGGGAAACGTTATTTCATAATCTTTAAATAAAAGAATTTTAAGAAATATTAAGGCGAAACGTTAATAGCGTTTAAAAAGCTGTATTTTGAAAAAGTCGGCAGCTTACTGTATAAGGTTATCACTACTTGCCCGGACTTAGCTAAAGCTGTTTCCTATTTATCTTGCTATTACAAAAACCTTAGCCCTACGTACCTTGATATTATTAACGAAGTTATTTTTCACGTTTATTCTATATGTACCCTAACTCTAAAATTCGGAGGTAACAAAAAATCTAACGCCCGATTGTTTATATATGCGAATAACGCTTTATTTACGAATAACTTTAATCGAAAAAACTTTCAAAAATTCGTGCTAATACTTTTCGGGGGCTTTATTATTTAAAAAATTAACAAGCAAGATATAATTACCACTTTAAGTACGGAAATAAAATTATTAACCCTTTTATAAACGGTTAAAAAAGTTATCTTTATACAAAAGCTATTTAAGGCTATAAAACTAAAGCTAAATAAAAAGTTAGTTATCTAAATAAATAATAAGTAAACTATACAGCTAATTACCGAAAAGGTTATACGTTTAGTTACGAAACTAAAATACGTTAATATTGATAATTATTAACTTTACAAAGCCTCTGTAACGAAAAAAAATCCGTATCGAATAAATGCTTATAAACGTAATAATTACGGATGGATTTACTAAGCGATTTAAGTTATAACAATATCAGAAATTCGTTCGGCTACTAAACTTTCAAAATATTGCTTTAAAACTAAAAGAAGCTTAAAAGCTTCGATATAACAACGTTATTACGTTGCAGTAGTAGGAACTATTGCTTCCATTTCTATCTAATTGTTTATTTCCACTATATCTTCCTTATTTCTTGGATTTAAAATTAACTTAAGTATTAAGTTATTAAGCTAAGTTTTCAATAAAGTTTTTATAGTTTAAAGGTATAATATTAAATTATAATACTTAAAGACATAAGTTCGAAGCCTATTAAAAGTCGTCTATTTACAATTTTCGACCGTTAGGATTTACAAATGAAACCCCGATTTTTGATCTTTTGTTTATCTTTTAAATTACCACTATATTTCCTTTTTGGGCAATTTTCAAACTTATGAAAGCTTTAGCTATTAGTTCCTAATAGCTAGGGGGGTGTGTCAGACCCTACTAAAAACTAGGGCTATTAGCTGCGTAATGGCTTAACTAGCGTTGCAACTAGCAAATGCGTTATTTGATACGTTGTTCGAAGTTCCGGTATCGTTCCCTTTCAAATACAGCTGTTTTACGTATACTGTTGTTTTGAATTAGAATGTCCCCGCTCCATTTAGCTTCTGAATCATACACCTTTTTTTGTATGGGCCTCTTTATAACGTATGTAGACCTTCGACAGCAATATAACAATAACGCGTTAAAGCTATTTTAATAAATAATTCGTACGATATATAATATTTCGAGGCGTTTAAAACGCTAATTAGCCTTAATCCGAAAACCAAACATGGCAAACGCCTTACAACTGTACAAAAATATAACCTATTAATTTATATAACCGAAACTAGCTTTATTAACAGTAACCTAACTATTATTTTCGACGTCGATAAGCGTATAATTAAACGGTACCGAACCTAATATAAAACAATTAAGCGATTTTTTATAAACAGCGTTAATTATTATTATAAAAAAACCTTAAGGTTATTTCTTTAAGTTTTTAACGTAAGTATTATATATTATTACGCGTTACATTAATTAATTAACTATTTAAAAGTTATTAAAAAAGTTAACTTATAAACCTAACTTATATTTCAACGAAATGTAATAATTCCTTGCCGATTACTGCAATATATACGTAATTATTTTTACGATTTTGGAGTATTTAAAAGTTGTTAATTAAAAAAATAAAAAGTTAAAAATTAAAACGGCGTAAGCGGATTTGGGTTAGCGGACGTAATATTTTTACGTTATTATTATATATATTTCGGATATATTTGTTTTCGTAAATAAATTGGGTATTAATAAACGTAATATTAACCGTTATTACAGCTAAGCATTTAAAAGCTTTATTTCTTTCGTACGGCAAGTTTTAAAACGTAACCGTTATTTTAATATATTACCGGCGATCACGATTAACGGATTATTAACTATTTTCATTTATTAAAAATCCACCAACCGCGAAAGCTTTATTTTATAGTTAAAAAAATGTTACTGTTAATAAATCCGTTCCCTGGGTTATGTTCTGTATTAATAATAAATAACGTTAACTTCTATTATTTAGACAAGATATATACGATATGCAAGGAAACTGGGGTAAAATTAAAATATTTTCTTTTATATTTACCTAACTTTAACCTTATTAAAACGTTTTTAATAACCTTAAAACTTATATTCGTCGTTACGTTAAATATACGCTCAACGATTTTTTTAACAACGAACGATTCGGGTTATTTTTCATAAACTGTTACGAACGGGTTAGGTAACGAAAAAAAAATTAAAGATCACTTTAAAACCGCGCGGGTAAGTTAGGATTTGATTAATTGATATATATAGAAAAATAACGTATTAAACTATTACGGAAAGTTTTCGCGTATTAAATATCCGTATTCCTTTAATATCCGTATTTTTTAAGCTTTTTTTTCTTCAAGTAATGTTATTTTAAGGTACCAATTATCCCGCTTATCGTATTTTTCCTTATCTTAATTACTTATAATTCTAAGGCGGTAATAACGGCAAGCTTTAGCTTCGGATAATAACTGTTTTGTTACATACGTAAGCGTTAAAAAAAGCTATCGGGTTAAAGGATTTATAAAAAAGCTAAGTTGTTAACAAAAACGTTAATAAATAAGGGTACGGATAGTGATACGCTTTACAATATTGTTACAATTTTTTTGCTAAATAACAGAATTTCTTAAAACAAGTTATTTTTTTAACGTTTTGCTAGTTAGAAAAAATATACAGCTATTTAACGGATAAAAAAGATCCATGTAAGAAAATAACTTATTTTCCCATATATATTAATTATTGTACTAATTATCGTATTGTTAATAAAAAATGTTAACTAAACGCAGGCGTTCTTTTTCGTTATTTTATATATGTTTTAAAAACCTGGAATTTTGTAACGAAATTAATAGTTTTTTAAATAATAGTAATATAACGCAAGAGAACGTTTATTTCTAATTATCATTTTTACGAAACAATTTATTTAATTGTAAATTAGATGGTATCCTAAAGTTTTAAAATACGTTTTCGAATTTAAACGTATTTCGTATATTCAAATTTACGTATAATTTAAAAGGTTTAAAAATTTCTTATTTAACTTTTTAAGATATAAATTATTCGTTAGAAAAGTAACGTATTTATTAAAAAGTAATATTATTATTTCGTAAGGCGTTATATAAATGCTTAATTTTTTAAGTTATTATTGTAAGCTGCTACAAATCCTTTATATACGTCTTATAGTAATTTATCGATATCTATGTTTTCGGAAATAAAAAATAACAAATTACGAATAAATAAATTAAAGAAGTTATTATACGTTTACGTTAAAAAAAGTAACATAAAAAGTAACTTTTATTAATCGTAATATTCGTTTGCTGTAATTGTTAAATTCGAAAAGTTTTAAAGCGTTTAAATAGTTAATTAATTTTATTACATAATATATTCCGTTAAAAGTTGTTATTTATTAACCTAAAACTTATTAGTTATTATATTTAAAAAACTTTCCCCGAAATAATTATAAATAATATTCGTATTATTATTATTACCGTTATTTTTGCGTTTCAAAAATTTAGTTTCGAAAGTTTTTAAAAACGGATTTTTTTCGCGTTATTTTTTAACGTTTCCGAATTCTGCGTTTACCGCGTTTTTTTTTATAAAGTTCGTTATATAATTTAATAAAAAAGGTTTTATATATAGCGTCGAATCGGTTAATATTATTACATTACCGAACGAATTATTAAGGCGTTATTATAATAACAAATGCCGTTTTTAATCTAATATATTTAGAAATTAACGTTTTTAAAGTTAAGGTAATTTCTGCCTTTTTTATATTCGAACGTATTCGATACAACTTTACGAATGTTAAAGCTTTTATTAAATTCGGCCTATATACCGGGCGTAGATATAAATAAATATTTCGTAATAAGCTTTCGAATTATTATTAAGGTTTTTTATAAAAGGTTCTTAAAAGTTATAAACGTAGGCGTTTTTATAACGTTACGGTTTCAGGAAGTTTTAATAAAAGAATTATCGTTAATACGAGTTAATTATTATGGAACGTAATTACTTTAAAGCAACAAACGTTAACGTTATGTAAAAAAAGTTCTTTAATTTATTACGTTATTAAAGCGTTCGGAAATAAAATTAGGTTAAAACCGGGGGTTTTTTAATCGAGAGTTAAAGTTATATATAAAATTTAACAAAACGCTTTTTTTGTTGTTACGTTTCGCGATATTAATAATAACTTTAATAAGCTTATTAACATTGAAAATACCGTATAATAATACCTTAAAAAACTGTAATATAATTTCGTAATTAAGTTTATGGCGTTACGTAAGTTTTTTAGTTTAAACGAACATACGTTAAAAGTTATATTCGTATTTATTTTGTAATTTAGCGTTAATATAATTAATAACGCGTTATTTAATAAAATTAAGCGAATCTTTTTTAAATACCGTCGTATAATGATTATTAATATATCGTTTGAATTATTACGAATTAATAATTTAAATAACGTTTCGTATTTTATTAAGTTATTTTTTAAGGGTTTATTATTAACAATAATTTTAATAACGCTAAGGAATTACGTACGTATATTTAAAAATTTCGGTTTAAAGGCGTTAATAAAAATATTTTTATTTAAAACGTTTTCGAAAGGTTTATTTCGAATGGCCTCGTTTTCGGAAAATTTAATTTAATTAAGTTCGTTTTCGGAAGGTTCGGTTTAATCAAGTTCGTTTTCGGAAAGCTTGTTTTCGAAAGGTTCGTTTTAAATAATTTTATTTTCGGAAGCCTCGTTTTCGGAAAGTTCGTTTCGAATAGCTTTATTTTCGGAAAGTTCGTTATCCGTAGTTTTAAGGGCGTTTTCCGTATTTCCGTTGGTATTTGTAAATTCTTTACGTTTGGATTTTTTAAAGTTTTTAGTAACGGAAATAACTGTTAATTACTTGTTTTTTTGTTTTTCAGAACTGTTTTTATAATAGTTAATTGCTTATTAATAACCGTTTTTATAATAGTTAATTGCTTATTAACAACCGTTTTATAAATATTATTAACCCGGGTATTAACCCGGGTATTAAAAAAAGTAATAGAGTTTTTTTCGACAGCTTTAATTACTTTCGTAAATAGTTTACGCGATTGTTTCGGAATTATCGCGGAATTAACCCGGGAAGATATTTCGAAATGTTCGTTCGCGGTTTCGTCGATTCGAATCAACTAAAAAAAAAATGCGTACGACCAGGTAGCTTAAAAGGGATTCAGTTAAGCTAACTAGGTTTTCGTAATACGGAACGTAAAATAAAAGTTTTAACTTTTAAAAAAGTTATTAATAATAAAATTACGCAAAAGAAATAATTGCGAAAGTTTCGTTTTCTGTTATTATATTTACTATTATATTACTGTCAAAGGCTTACACGCGTTATGAAAAGGCCTATACAAAAAAAGGTGTATGATTCAGAAGCTAAGTGGGACGGGGACACTCTGATTCGAAACAACAGTATTCAAGGAGGCTTCGCAACCTTCTTTTTAAACAGGACCTTTTAAAAGGTCAACCTGATAATTTATCTTCTTCTTTAGCCATATATGCTTCAGTATGTAATAACAGAGTCTTATACTAACGAGCCACCTATTTTGGAAACTATCGCACTGTAACCTTTTAATTCAAATAATAATATCGTAATAATTACTTAATTAATTATCTCCATAATAACGAGTATATGTAATAATATAATAAGGATTATTTTCGTTTTGTTTTTCGCGTTCAAAAAATTGGGGTTTTTCTTTGTTAATTTTGCGAAATAATAATAAAGCTTTTTTACTAAAGCTTTTATTTCTTATTTTTTAAACAAAATTATCTTTTGAAAAAACTTTATATAATTTGGGTTATACTTTTAGTTATATTTTATGTTTAGTTTTAAAAACTGCAATTAATTATTTATTGTTAGTAATTAAGGTAATTTGTTAAAAGGCACGGTAAAAGGAATAAACGGGCTTTAATATGGCCCTAGGATTACAGGACAAAGGAATTGAAGCCTACATATAACTGCTCCCTTCCTATCTTTAGTTGTAAGATAGAAAAGCAAGCAACTCACTTTCTCCTAATTTCTAGAATTATAAACGCATTTGCTAACATGGTAGCATTTTCTGGTTCCGTCTTTAGGCACTTTTGACGGTAGAAAATTAACATTCCGATTTACCTATTTTGTGTTGCATTCGAAGTACCGTTACGTTTCGGTACGGAAGGTTTAGAAAAGAAGGCAGGTTCGGTGACAGGCTCGTCGACAGTCTTAATAACAGGCTCGGCGACAGGTTTAACAGCAGGTTTAACGGCAGGAACGGCAGGTTTAACGTAAAGGTGTTTTAAAACGAGATTATAATAAAGTTTTTTTAATTACTCTAAGTAAAAAAGGGCGTTTATTTAAAACAATAACCGTAAATCAATTTAAAAGGCAAAAATTTATTAATACAATAGCATTCGAAAAGATTAAACCTCTTTAAAAAAGATTAAAAAATTGTTTAAAGTCTTTTGTTAAAAAAAAGTTTTATTATTCGATAGTAATATCGATAAAAGAAAATTAAAACGTTAAAAAAAGGCGGAACGTTAGAAATTTATAATAGAAATCGACGAGGTTATTACGAAGTAATTAACGAAGTTATATAACGAAAGATTCGGAAACGTACTTTATTTTCTCGAAATTTAAAGTTAAACGAAACGAAAAAAAAGAACAGAATTAGATTTTTTAAAAGCTTAAAAACCTCGACAACGTTTTAATAATTTTATAGTAACTTTAAAATTATATAACTAAAAAAGTTACAGCTATTATATAGCTGCTTTTTTTAATCCTTAGTTATAGATGTTACGGTATATAGGGCTCGGCGTAGGAGAAGCAGATTCCTATTTGTTATATAAAATCTAAGATAAAGAAGAAAGGAAAAACAAAAGAATTCTTTCATCTAGATAAGCTAAAAATAACTTTATAGGCTAGGGCTTATAGGCTAGTAACCCCATTAAAACATAAACCACCCGGTTGCTAAAGATATACCTAATACGTACTATAACATTATCCCCCCGTTGGAAAAAGGGCCGTTTTAAATTTTTCTAAATTCAAAAAGTTAAAAATTCGGTTAAGGCTCGAATTTGATTGTTTTTTAAGTAAAGGAAAGATATTTTTAGATTCACGCATCCCGTTATTACGCTATTAGGTCCCCTTATCCAAAGTTACAATGCAAACTTCGCTTTATACGATTAATTGTGATTCCTTTTACTAAAATAACTTATTAACTGGTTTATTTTCATTAACGTCGAAAACCTTTAACAATTTCAAGTATTAATACGTTATTATTTGAGTTAAAAAAGGTCGAATTCGTTATATTTCACGGCCTTTTACTATTTATTTAAACGTTTAAAAAATTTTAATTATTCGGGGTTATCGTCGTAATATTTCTGTAAAATAACAGGATTACTTTTAAAGTTTTCAGCGTCGTATTATTCGGAATGCGGATTTTATTGTTTCATTATATTTAGTACTAAAACTTATCTCAGTATATTTTTAATAATAATATTTTGTTAATTTTCTATTTCCCCTTACTATTAAGCGTGATTTTTAACATCTGGGTTTTTTAAAACTTATCTGGGTATAAGGTTACTAAGGTATTTCCGTAATTTGTTAGCGTAAAACGTATATAAATCTTTTTATAAAGCCGGTAATTTAAATAAGTAAAAATATCTGTTTATTTCCTTAATTTCGTAATAATTTCTAGTTATAAAATAGTTAAATTTGTTATTAAAGTAATCGGTAAATATCTCCCACTTTTAATTATATATACGCAGTTTTCAGAACCGAAATCTGGCTTACACCGATATCGATTCGCTTATATATATATTCGTTTCTATAACCATATAAAAATAACCCGGGCGGTATCTTGGTACTTACGTAACGTTTTAACGATCCGTTATACGTTTTATCGGTTAAAATGCTTTCGTACAGGCATATTTAAAAAATCCTGAATATATACGTTCTAATTAAACGGCAAAGATATAAAAAATCCTTTTTTAATGTTATACGGAATTAGCTTTGTAAATTCGTAAAAAACCGAAACCTAAATAACGTTTATAACCGGCATAATTAAGAACAAGTTATTTTAAGAATAATTAACGAAAAAACCCATCGCTAATTAATATTTATATTTATAATTTCAGCTTATTTTATAACTTGGAAATATTTTATAAACGATAGCTTTTATTTAATTCCCAGAATTTTAGAAATTCGTTAATGAAATTGGCGATGAACTAAGGTCTACGGTTATTATTAATTAATTAAAGCAAACCGAAAACGCGGTAAGAACTTTTATAATATATTAAAGTAACATTTTTAGCAGGTACCGACTTAATATATAGCATATTTTAAGCCCGCTTGTTTAAGCGATATATTATTATTTATACGTTATCTTTTCCGTATTTATCCTTAAGCATTAACGTAAAGTTTACGACGAAATGTTCCCAGGTTTTTAAAAAAATAAACAGCTGTTTTAGAAACTTTAGCATTTTATCTATAAGGTTTTTTAATACTTTATACGGGTAATTATTCACAAAACGCGTTACGTTTAAGGCTCATTCTGGCTATTAATAACGATTAATTATTAACTTTCGTATTTTGTATTTATTGAAATGGCCCGTAATTAAGCGGTAATATATTTTAATTAACAACTATATATTAAGGGTATTTTTAGTTGGAATAATTAATCGTCTTTTATAAAGTATTAAGCAACCGTTTATCGAATATATTTTAAATTTCTCAACCTTATTTTGATAAACTGCTAATTAAAGGTTAATTACGTTACTTCTAGTAGTTTATTAATTAAATTTACTCCAAACGCGGAAGGCGGTAGTATTTTCTTATTTAAAGCATATAGCTATATATAGATTTCGTTTATAGAAAATAATATATATATATTCGATCGGTTCGTATCGGATTACGTATTATCTTGTAACCCCGGTACGCGTTAAAACAATATTATAGTTCGATACGCGTTTTTTGTTTTTTTCTTCTTTTTTTTTCTTTTTTTGCTTTTTATATTTTAACATCCTCGGATTTCCGAAATAGGATATTGGCTATTACATTTTCCAACCCCGGTTAATAGGTAATTACAAAGTAATATTATAACAACGATTCGTTTTATTCGGTTTGGCGTCAATTTAGCAAGCGCTTAGTGTTAAAGTATTCCAGGGCTTGATAATTTGTAATTATTATAAATAGCCGTACGTATTGTAAGCTTATAAATTCCAGACGTTAACATTACAAGGCGCGTATCACTGCTAATAATTCCTTATCGTATATTTCGTAATTATGTTCGGTTTTTTATATTACCTTAAAGTAATAAGCGATAAAATACTAATCTTTTTTTCCGTTTCGCGTTGGAATATAACATCCGTTAAGACGCTATTTAACGCGTCGGTTTCCATTTTGGTTTCGAAGTTATATAAGAAATATCGAAATATGGGGGCTTCGACAAGGCGTCGTTTCAGGTTTTCGAAAACGTTTATTCGGTCGGGCGTTATGTGGAATATCTCGTTTTTTAGTAAGGGTAGTTAAGAAATGGGCGATTTTGCTATAGTTTTTTATAAACTTTTTATAAAAAATTATATAATCTAAAGAAAAACCTAAATTTCTTTAAGGTTCGTAAGTATTTTTAATTTTTAACGACGTTTACCTTAATAAAATAAACGGCAACGCCGTCCGTATTAACAATATATCCTAAGAATTTAATTTATATAATATAAAATTTATATTTAGCTAAATTTGCCTATAATCCGGCGTTTTGTAATTTAATAAAAATCTTATTTACGTATTTTATATGTCTTTTCATATTTTCGGAATAAATAGAAATGTCGTCGATATATCTATAATAAAAATCGTCTAGATATTCGAAAAAAGTATCGTTAATATACTGTTAAAATGATAATAAGCCGTTAATTAAACCAAGCGGTAATATTCGGTACTTGTAAGTTTTATATTTTTTTATGAAACGTTATAAGTTTTACGTTTTTTAAATTAATACATATATAATAAAACGTTTACCGTGTAAAGCTATTGTTTATAAGACCTTTAATAACCCTGCTAAACCGCGGCCAGCGGGCATAAGGTTTACCAGGGCCGAAGATTGTTAGCAACTACCAGTCGGAATCGGAGTAAAATACGAGACTAAGATATGCAATCTATCCAAACCGTAAAAAACTATTTAAAAAGTTATCGTATTCGAAGATACTGGATATAATATTTACTATAGAAATTAATCGTAAAATAATTTCTATATATTGACTCAGCCTTATCTTTTAGGCTTAACCTATTTTTACCTTGCATTAACGCCTTTTAACATATTTAGAATAATAATAAATTAACTATATATTTGTTTTTTCAAAGAAGGCTAAAAGTTAATCGATTTTATTTAGTTTTTTAATATTGAAAACAAGAACTATAACGCATATATAAAAATTAAACAAAAGTTGATAAATATTTTTTACGTTATATTCGAAATATTGCTAGATTATGCTAGCTTCATTTTCTGAAAAACTAAATAATCCAAATTATATATTTTATAAATATCTATAGTATTTTTATAGTATTTTTATTGTTATTTTATATTATTCGATAAAGTTATAAAAATATTAAGGTAAAAAATATATGAGTTTATATAGAAAAACGGCATCTACCGAGACTTTTGCAACCCTACTGTACAAGAAAAAGGGTTTTATATAAACGCAAATAATTACGTACAATTAATAACTTAAGCTAAACCTAATTCGGAAATAGTAGCACCTATTAAATTTAAACCAATTAAAAGCAAGAATTTTAATAATCAATGATCTAACTAAGACGCTAAACCTAATTAAGCAAAGATTAACGTAAATAATATGTTAATTCTTTTTTAGATAAATAAGAAAGTTATATAATAAAGCTATACGCAGTCTTTGTTAAAAGCATCGGAATTACGCCGATATCAATACGCTAAAACTACGTAACGCTAACGCTAGCGCCGCATTATATATTTCTTATATATAGATATATTTTCGATTTTTCTTTTTTTCTTTTTTTAGTTAGAAAATAAACCCTTTTTAAGCAACTGGTTGCAGATCGCATAAAACAAGTCTATTATTCTTTTGTAGTAAATAATATAGAATTTTTAAAATTATTTTAAGCAAAACTAAAACCGAAAACTAATCACAATTTAAAAAGGTTAAAAGGTTAGTTGTTAAAATAACATGAAATAATATATATACGATATTCTACCTGGTTATTTCGGATTATAAAAAGCCTCCAAGGTTTTGATATAAATCGACGTAGATGAAAATGATATTAAATAATTTAAAATTGCTTTAGATTGCAAAAAGAATATATTTTTATAAAGCATAGAAATTAAGATAGTAATCTGTTATAGTATTTAGGTTTGTTTATATAATTACTTTTTTTGAAAGACTTTATTAATATAATAAACAGAAGTAGAGTTTAATTTTACGAATTAATGATTTATATAACTATAATCTGTGGCATGTTATATTGTTTCGGCTTGTGTCTTGATTGATGAGGACTTGAGAAGCCGTGGGAACGATCGAGGTTGGACTTTCTAGTCGTGAAACTGGCGAGGGCTTGCAAAGCTTTTCATGCGCTTTTAAGGTTTATCTTTAAGGTTTACCGTGTAAAGTTATTCTCTGCCTTTAAGCACCCTGCTGAACCGTGGCCAGCGGGCATAAGGTTCATCAGGGCCGAAGCTTATCGGTAACTACATATCAGTCGGAATCGGAGTAAGGTACGGGATTAAAGTATGTAATCTATCCTAATTATAAAAACCGTTTAAAGAATTATCGTATTTGAAAATATTGGATATAGTGTTTATCGTAAAAATCTTATCGTGGAATCATTTTTTATTTATTGGCTTAACCTAGCAACTAAGGCTTGGACCTAACTTTTACCTTGCATATAACTATAATCTATTTTCGATTTTTTTATTAAGTTTATTTAAATCTTGTACGTTTTCCAGTTTCTATAACTACTATTGCCGATATTATAAAAAAGCTTAGAAGAAAGCCAGTTTTGTCGAATTTATAAATTAGCGTTGTTATACTATTATATTTCGCATTTTTAGCTCGAATATATTCGACTTATTATAAATTACCTTCAAAGTTTTATATACTACCTTTTAGTAATCGATTTTTCCATTTAAACGTATTTAATTTTCTTTTACTATTTTACAAGGTGTATAATTTAAAAAACTTTAATATGTATTAAAATATAATAAGGAAGTAATAAATTTTTACATCTTTAATATGCCACAGCCGAATAAGAAATGATTTGTTATTTAGATAAGAATGCGGTCGAAAAAAGATTTCCTTTCAGTCGGCGTTAACTTTCGCAAATTAAACAATAATAGTTCAGCTAGATATACTATTATATCGCGTTTTTAACATAAATATAAAAAGTTATATATAAAACTAACTTTTATATACTTAAACCTTTATTTTCTTTTAATTTAAACAACGAGGTTTATATTGGCTTTTTTACAACTTGTTTTATATTATTGCTATTAAAAAATGAATAATTAAAGTTAAACTATCAACAAGTTGGCAAATCCTTATCTTCTTAAAGTTAGACCCTTTGTTTTAAAGATATAGCTACGTTTTTAACGTAGCTGTAGCTAAAACTTTGCAACGATTCATAATATTAAATATCTATCTACGTAAGATTTCTGAAAGAATACCGGATTTTTAAAATAGAGTTTAATTTTTTATAGGAATATTTAGGTATATTTAATGCTGTTTTATATTAACATTCTATTACTTTTAAGTTTTTACAAATATAATAATAATAGAAATCATTTATAAACTATTAAGATACAATTATATACGACTATATAAGGTTATATAGATCCAAGCCTTATTTTCCAAGCTGGGCCAATATACAAAAGATTATTAAACTATATAATTTTTACGACAGATATTATACCCAGTATCGTCGAACACGATAACTGGTTAAATAGTTTTCACGGTTAGAATAGATTACATATCTTAATCCCGTGTCTTACTCCGATTCCGACTGTTGGACCTTAAGTAAATACGTAATTTCTATTAGTTATAATAATAATTAAGGTTTTACAAAACGTTTTTATTAAAATAAATACCTATATATCATTATAAACGTTATTAAGCTGTTAATTACCTTTTATAATAAAACGGGCTTTGTATTTCTAAAATTAGCTATATTTATTAAATTTATAAACATATATTTATATATATTATAAAACCTGTTGCTTTTTAATTAAAAACAGGTCGACGGTTTTTCAAAACTTTATATTTATATAACTATATCAATAAGGGTTTTCGGCCTTTAAAAACATTTCCTTTATTGGGTACGTGTTTAAATATTTATAATTTCGTAGCAATAATAGTAAATTTTACTTATGCAAGATAAATATATAGGTCCAAACCTGGAAAATAAGGCTAAGCCAATATACAGAAATCATTCTACGATAAATTTCCACGATAGATATTATACCCAATATTTTCGAATACGATAACTTTTTAAATAATTTTTTACGATTTAAATAGATTACATACCTTAATCTTGTACCTTACTCCGATTCCGACTGATACGTAGTTGCCGACAAGCTTCGGCCCTGATAAACCTTATGCCCGCTGGAAATAATAGCTTTGCACGGTAAATCTTAAAAATAAACTTTAAAAGCGCATAAAAAGCTTTACAAGCTTTCGTTAATTTCACGGCTAGGAATTCCAACCTCGATTATTTCTATAACATCTTATCAAGTTCTCATCTATCAAAATAATAACTAAATTCGATATATTTACGTAATTTTTAATATACAGTACCGGTTTTCCGTAACGGGAAAATTTGCGCAAAAACTATTACGCTTATAATAATTAATCTCGATAAAAATATCGAATCATTTAAGGCCGTCGACGTCACTATCGACTTAGAAAAATTTTCATAAAAAAATCGAATTTGGCTTTTTATTTTCGGATATTACTTAAATTTCCAAAACAAAAATAACCGACCTTCCGAATAACTTATACGGCGCAATCTTATTTCAGCAAAAGTACTGTTAGCAAAACTGAAAAAAAAACAATAACAACGGGTTTAAAAATTCTGAAATACAGTTATTAAAACAATGCACGTTAGAAAAATACAAACGGCAATTTGCTCGGCTATATAAAACGACAAAAAGCTTTTAAAATTCTGGCACGAATCGACGTAGATAAAAGCGGGATGTAAGATAATAGGTGGAAGAGTAAGGTGATAGCCGAATAGTAGCAGACCATTCCAAAAAGTAGGTGTATTAGCAGACTTCTATCTGGGTTGTATGTAGGATGTACTGTTACGGGGTTTTATAATGGTTTTTAGTGTATATGGATCGGCGACTAGTTGCCGACGTTTTGCCGCGTTTCTTTGTTTTTTTATATTGTTCCCTTTTTTTTTAGTTATTAGTTCTTAATAGTTAATGTTAGCTATATGTCCGATATGTTAATTAGCTTGGTTCCGTATATAAGGCGCGTACGTTCCGGTACGGCCCAGTTGTTTTATACGTTTCGTTACCTCGGGCGCCGTATTTATAAGGCCGTTTTAAGCATTTTTCAATTGTGTTATTGTTCGTTCCCGTATTATTAATTTTCTTTTTTTTCATATTCCGAGTTTTGATTTTTGCTTACGATTATTGTTTTTTTCCCAACTGTTAGCTTTTTTTTTTTAGTTATTTCTTTAATTTTCGATTATTTTCCTTTTAATTTTTAATTATTCGTTATAATTATGTTTTTTCGCGAAAATTCTTTCGATAAGTATAAGTATCTTCCGAATTTAAAGTGGAACGATTATTTTTACGATGTTAAAAACGAATCGGCGAAATTTGAAAAGTTATATTAATATTATGTCGGTTTTTTTTATTTTGATTTAGATATCGTTTGCGTTACCGATTTTACCCGAAAAGGCGCCGAAATCTATACGTATTATATTTAGAATAAAAAGAAATGTTTTCGTTTAAGTTTTTATTTTCTTTTATTTAAGTGGCGTTTAACTGCCGAATAAATCCTGAAAAATTTCCGTAATACCGTTTAGAAATTTCTTTTTATCGTTTCGAAACCGTTTAACAGAAAATCGAATTTATAAGTATAAATAAACTGCTTATTAACGAATTAACGTAGCTTAATCGGCGTATCGTATTTTTCGAAAATGTTTGTTTCGTTTTCCGTAAGGCTTACGTTAAGGAAAATTACGTGGTTTTTAGTATTAAGGATACCGAACGTACGGCGATTACCGCCATAAAAACGTAATTTTTACGTTATTTTTAGTTTTTTCGTTTTGAGTATGAATTAATAAGTTATTGTTTTCCGTTAATTTGTTTTTGATTATTTAATATTATTAATATAGTAATTTTTAAAGAAAAGACGAAAATATATTTATAAAAGTTAACAATGTTTATTATTAAATAAACGCCGTATTTTCGCCGTATAAGCGGAACGGTTCTATTTATATTACTTTTGGTATTACGTTACGATTTTTATTTAAAAATGCTTATTTCTGACCGTTCAGTAACGGTATGGAAAAAAATTGGGTTAAGTTATTTAAACGTAATTAATTTATTTGCGAAGTTTTTAATTACGTAAAGGTTATTTAAAAGGTTTTTTATTATAATAGTAAGATTCCAATTAATTTAATTAGCTGTAACGTATAAGGTACGCCGAAGGTTTGTTAATAACGTGCCGTTTTATCGTTTCGTAAGTGCGTTAATACGAAGCAGTTTTCCGGTATTTCGGTTTCGTTGTTTTTTATTACGTCGGTTTTTGTTATATCGTTTCTTGCGAGTTCCGGCGTTCGTTTTCCGAACGTTATGCCGTAAAACTTATTTTCCGGTTCCGGTTCCGGTCCCAGTTTTTATATTCCGTTATTTTAAATTGCTTTTGCGGATTTTTTTACCGATTAATTACCGAACGTTTATTTGTGGTTAATTGGTAAAACGTAAGGTTTGTAACTTTAAAATAATAGGTTCGATTTTTATTAAAAACATTTGGTATTATTATCGTTTAGTCGGCGAGTTTTTTGCTGGTTATGGCTCGTTGTTATTAGTTTTTTTATATTTGCTGTTTTTACGCCTGTATTTTAGCATTCCGTTGGTTATATTGTTACCGTTTAGTTTTGTTTTAAATGTAATTTAATTAGTTCGTTTTGTAGGTATCTAAACGGTTTCCGACCGATTTATAATAAGTTATAGCCGTTAAAGTACTTAAAGCTTTTCCTTATATTCTTTTTATTTTTTATATATACGTTTTAGTGTTTTTTTATATTTGGTAAATATTTGCTGTATATTCGCTAAGTGCTTTTTCGGTTTCCAGGTATTATATTTAACAGGTTACTTTTCCCATTTAATAAAGAATATCTTTTTTCCGCGATTGTTTTTATATTTTACGATATCCTTAACAATCTATTTTTATTGTTCGTTTTTTAGGTTAAAAAGCGGCATGTGGTTAGCAGCTTTTTTTCGGTTATGCTAAGGTTTTAACGAAAATATTAGGAATATATTATAAAGCCGTTAATACTTTATAAATAAGTGGACTTTATACGTTTATAATCTTATCTATTTGACGATTTTTATCCAAATATACGTTAATGTTAATTTAGGTTTTTTTTAAACTTGATCTTTTTCGTAAATAGTTTATTAATTTGATTCTTTTTAAAAATTATTAAATCATGTTTCCGATTATAATATCTTTTTTGGATTAATTACGGTTTTTTCCCAGTAGTCGCATATCCGTTGGCAAATTTGCGCCGTATATTTAAGCCGTTTTTGTACCTTCTGGATTTTAATTTGGAATTTGTTAGGTATTTATTTTATTATACGGGGGTAATAACCGTATAAAACCTTAAACAGTAAGCAACCAGTAGATTTGTTCCAGTAATTATTGTAGGTAAATTCGGCTTTATGTAATAACCGCGCCTAATTAACTTAATTTCTATCGTAGTAATTTCGGAAATATTTTTTAATGTTTAGTTTATACGTTTAATTTACCTATTAGTTTGGGAATAATAAACGGTTGATAATTAGCGTTCGACTCTTTTTGTTTTATAAAAATCGGCCCAAAACTGGTTGGTAAATAGCTTATTTCGGTTGCTAACAATCCTTAATAAAAAGCCGAAATGATACTTTATTTCTTTATACAGAATTTTAATCAGCTTTATTATTATTAAGGTTTTAACCGTAAATAAAAATAAGGGTAGTTTTGTAAACCGGATAACGATTATTAAGATAACGTCGTAAATACGTTTATCGTTTTTTAAGTTAAAAGGTAACTTTATAATAAAATTTATATTTAGTTTTTAAAAGAGTTATTCCGGTAAAAGAAATAACTATAACACCCCGTAAGGCTTATATTTAGATTTCCGCGTACCCTGATATATATAGCAATGTTTAACGTACTTTTGGATATCGTTCGTTATATTTTCTTAATACAATTTGCGGTTAATTAATTTAATAATTCTTCGGCTTTTTATATGCCTTATTTAAGGCTTATTATAGTATTAATTAATTAGTTACTAACGCAGCGCGTATTATGAAAAGATAGCGAATTTATTCTGATAAAATAATACATTATTTAAATTTACGTAATATTCTTTCTTTATTTCGGCGTTTTTTTAAGTTAACGATATAAATCCTTAGATATTTAAATTTTTGGCCTGTAATTTGCGTATTTTATCATAAAATTATTACGAAATTTTCGGAATAAATACCGTTTTGTCCTAGGCTAACTTCTTTATTACCGGACGTAAAACGTATTATTCTGATACAATAACTTTAACGCTTTCGTCTTTTAATCCCGCTAATTTTTCGGCGTTTAAACGGTACGTTTTCTTTACGTTAAACCTTAATTTTTTTTAATACAGCCCGGGTAACGGCCGTTATTTAGATTTCTTTTACCGTACGTATTTTATATAAAAAGTACCGGTATATGGTTCCCCTTTTCTGTCCTTCTGGAAAACAATCTGTAATTATATAACAGTGGTCCCGCGTTATTTTAACGCGGATTTCGGTTACTTAAACCTTCTTAACTTTATATTGATTAAAGAATTTGGCTACTAGGAAATTCTACGTAACCTTAACGAACTATTACATCCGTTTATATCCCTTAACGGTATAAGGAAAGGTTATTATTAAATATTTAATTTTTTAAGTAATTTTTTAATTAATCAGAACTTTTTTAAAAACGTAAGGATTACGTTAGTGTAATGAATTAACGTAAATATGTAATTTGGCCGTTTACTTAACTCATCCGCCGGGTTAGTTTTCCCTAATTTATATTATATTTCAAAATTAAGTTAAGATAATTTGTATATTTATTTAGCAAGCTTTTCTTGAAAATTCCGCGTAAATACAGCAATTACCCCCTTTGATGTTTAATAATTAATTAAAACCAAAAACCTTTATTTAGCATTTTTTAAATACTGGCGTTAATGTTTTAAGTTTTTTATAATAGTTAATAATTTTTATTAACCGGTTTCTTACTTTATTTCGGTATTTGAAAGTTTTCATAATTAAAAAGCGACCGGGTATTAATTTTTTCCGTAAAATTATAATAAGATACCAAATATAGCCTTAATAAACGCGTTAGTGTTTATAGGAATACGCTAAATAAAGTCTCAATATCGGAATATAATTATATTATGAAAGTAACTTTTAACCTTTTAAATGTTTTAACCGTTTTGGTTAATTACTTAAAATCTCTTTTTTAAGGTCCCTTTTTAATAAATTAATAATAAAAGCAGTTATTTCGAATAATAAACGATAAACTTTTTGTAAAAGTTAATAAACCTTAAAAATACTTAAATATTATATATTAACTTAAGAAGTTTTTATTTCTATATTGTAACGATCCGACGGCAATTTATTTGTACTTTTTCGGTATTAATAACGAATCTTAAAAACAAGATTTTTATTTAGAAAAATTCGTATTTCAATAACTTAACGAATAACTGGTATTCTTTTAACCGTTTATGAATTAATCGGAAATATATCGTATATTCCTTTTCGTTATCAGAACAAATTATAATATCGTTTAAATAAACGATATAAATCTAATTAACAAAATTGGTTAAGGCCTTATATATATATATATTTAAAAAGTTATAAAAGCGTTAATAAGATCGAATAATATCATTATATATTCGAATTACCCGTACCTTGTTTAAAAAGCAATCCTTTATTTGTTATGTTTCCGAATCCAAATCCGGTAATATACGTCCCGTAAATCCAGTTTTAAAAAAAAACTTAACGGACTTTAATCGGTTTAAAAACTCGGAAATTAATAATAAAAAATACCGGTTGTTTATAATAACTTGGTTTAACAACTAATAATTAATATATAACTTTAACGTACCGTTTTTTTAAGCACGAATAAAACGGAAGCAGCAATTTCCAACTTTAATTTTCGAATTTGTTCTATATTTAAGTTATTGCGGATATATTTTTCGAACTTTCGCCGTTAAAATTCCGAAATCGGGTAAATCGGGCCTTTAAAAAATAACGTACCTAATATTAAATTAATTAGGTACTTAACTTTTAAGAATATAAAAAACGCCTTCGCTCCCTTTTCGGAATATATATTCCGAAACTTTTTTAAATATTTAAATAACCGTATTATCTTAAAAACGACCTTTTTATTAAATTTAAGGATATTATAATCGTCCCTAAATTTAACGAAATTAACGATATAAACCAACTTACCGGTAAACGTTAGATTTACGATTTCTTCGCCGTTAATCTTTTTTAAACCGCTATAAGTTTATTCGTATTTTGTTATATTTAACAACATACTTAATTTTCCTATCCCCGATTAAAGTTAAAATAACTCGGGCGTTAACCGGTTACGCTTAATCGCAAAATAAATTTATCGGAAATGTTAAATACTTTAACGCTTATTTATTATTTTTATTTTAATTTCGAAAGCTTTATTAACGTTTATTAACGTAAAAATATTAATAATAACGAAACGAAACTTATGTTTTTTAACAAAATATTTATTATACATATTTACCTCCGTCCTTATATCTAAATCCACTTTTACGGTAATTACAAACTTATCTTTTTCTTTAAAAAAATAACCGTACGCCTTTACTCCGGCAATACTTTTTCCGATTTACTGGAATTATCGAAAATAATAACGTTTTATACAGCAGCCGGTAACTATCTTTTAACCATCGTATCATTATTCTTAAGTCGGAAAAAGAAATTCCCTTTACGTTCCGTTTTATAATATCAAATAATATGCCTCTTTTTTTTATAATTCCAACAAATTAAAATATAGTTATTTTTTACGAAAATTAACGACTTTCTAAACCGAACGGATTTATTACGGCTAAAATTCATTCGGCGGTACGGGGGACCTTTTTAAAGGGCCCTACCCCTTTCGTTACTCGAACCGGGTACCTTTAGGTAATTTCCTTTCGCTAAGTTATCACTCTAAAATGTATTCGAATACGTACGCTTATTTCTTTTTTATTTGGCCCTTAACATCTAACCTTAACGCCAGACGGCTTATATAGGATCGACCTCCGTTACGACGTTAAATAACCGCTTTAAAAAAACCTTTTATTCCAATATCTTGGTTTTTAAACCTTCCCATAATCGGTAATAAAAATAATATGCCAACCTAAAATGTTTTTCTTTAAATTAATACCAACACCTTCGATTTTAAGTAAATAAATTTTTTAAATTACGAAAAAGTCTATCGGCGACTTATCACCTTACCTAAGCTTTTTAAAAACGTTTCGAAACATCCAATTTGCATATTCAAAATCAAAATAACCCTTTTTTACAAAAGATTATAAGTTTTTTAAAATAACCTTTTCGGCCGTTTTTTATATATTATTGCGGTATATTTGCTATTTTGATTATAAAAAGTTTTCCATTTTACCTATAATCTAATAAACGTATATAACATCGGGTAAACCCGGTTTTTCGATAATATTAATTTTTATAATCGAAATAATTTAATCTTTTCATTTTTATATCGAAAACTGTTCGTTAAATATTCGCCTTAAATATTTAAGTAATTTCGAATAATTCCGTACATATTATCGGTAATATTAATTCGTAATAATTTCGACCAAATAATCGCGTTTCTACCGATTACGTTCCGCTTATTCGGCAAATACCTTCCGTTTTTTTTTTCGAATTTCGCACGTTTTTGCCGCATTTCGTTATAAATACGTAGAAACTCGGCATTAAAAACAAATTAAATATTTACTTGTAACTTTAATATATATCGTTCGAAAAACAGGTTACAACTATATTCCGTAATATCGTCCGTATTCGCCTTATCGGGTAACGTTCTTTCGTTATTGCTATATACTAAATCTCCAACGTTTTCCGACCATCCGGCAATATAATTATTTTCGTTATCCTGCATATAATCGGTTACTACGGATTAAGCCCAATAACGCGTAAATTTGTTCTTATTAGTTATTACATTACTTTCAAAAAAATATAAAAATATAAAAAATAAATAAAAAAAATAAATAAAAAATAAAATAATAACTAAATAATAACAAATTATTCCAACAAGTAGGTATATTAATAGATTTATATTTAAGTTATATATAAGATATATTATTACGGGGTTTTATAATGGTTTTAAATACATGTAGGTCGGCAATTAGTCGCCGACGTTCTGCCGCGTTCCCCTATTTCCTTACACGGAACTAGGCAGTTTAAAATCACCTTAAAATAACACACCTGCAAAACGAAAAGATGTTAGTAAAGCATAGGAATTAAGGTAGCAATTTATCATTTTATCCAATTTTATATACACGGTTACGTTTTTTCAAAAAAAAAACGAAAATACCGGATATAATATCTATTATAGAAATTAATTCTGGAATGTTTTTTATATATTAACTTCGTTTTATTTTCTAGGCTTAGACCTATATTTACTTTGTATATATATATAAAGCAGTTATGAACTTAATTAATTATATAAACTTGTTAAAGTAGATTTTAAAGTTCATTTTCAATAACGTAAAATAAGTTATTTTTAAGGTTTTCAATATTACCGGAAAAGATATTTCTTTTCGTTAAATATACGTTTTAAATGGCAAAGATCTTGGTTGTTAACAGGGTTTAAATTTTTTAAATATTTCTTAGTTTATCACAGCTAAAAAAACTTATTTATATTTTAGAATTCAGTTTTTAATTCTTTTATAGCGGTAGTTGTTATAACGGAGGTTTTCTAGCTATAAACTTGCAAATGAGCTTGTTAAAGCTTGTGATTAAGTATTATAACGCTGTTTTTATACGTTAAATAATTATAATAAATTGGCTATAAGGTTTTCTAAAAAAGAGCGTATTTAAAAGTGCTGTTATATAAATATATTATAGCTTTAAAAAGTATACGATTAGCAATGTAAGTAATTTAACGCTATTTCGCGTTGCTGCTACTTTCTTTTTAATTATATTCTCTAAGCGCTTTATATACCTGTTTTAAACCTAAGTGTGCAATTTTAACAACTTAGACTTAATATTTAAAAAACGACTAAAGCATATTTCGTTACTGATAATCCTGTAAAGCTTTATTGTTATATTTAATTATTTATAAAAAAAATTCATACTGGGTTTTCAAAAGTCTTTAAATGTATCGGAACGTAATAGTTAATATATTCTACATTTGGGTTTTTAAAATAGATATCCTAAATAAAGCCGAAATATCGATCGGTAGCAAATATAAGATATTTATATCTTTTGAGGTTTTTTTTTTCGAAATCTGTAAAGTCGATATTGATTTTTGTCTTAATCGAGATGTTTCCTTATTAGATTTGCAGCACATTTACTTTTTAACCTTTGTTTTATTATATATTTAATATTTGATAGTTATAAAACCCTTTAATCGGATTTCTTAATATTATGGTACGTATTAAGTGCACCACCTGTCCTGGTAACCTGGTGGTCTGTGCTTTGAGTGGGGCCTACATCTACAAGCCCTAGCCTATAAAGCTACTTCTAGCTTCTCTAGATGGGTGGAATTCCTTTGTTTTTCCTTTTCTCTTCATCTTAGATTTTACATAGCAAATAGGAATTTGCTTCTTCTACGCCGAGCTCTACGTGCCGTAACACGTAATATAAGACTGTAATTAAGCGATTTATTTAAGGCTTCAATGGCCTAATTACAAATATTATAAAGTACCGTTATATATACGTAATAATTTCGTTATCTAGAAGTTAATATTTTGTTTATAAGTAACTAGGGCTATAAAGAATGTTATTATATTAATATATTCAATTAGAAATTAATTAAATACAAATTACAATATCAACCATTCTATACCTTTTAATCGGGACGAAGCTATTGCTTATGTATACCTTGTTGCCTGGTATAGTTGGTTTGAAATTTAGAAATCTGCTAATACTATTAAAGTTATAGATCGTAAACTTTAAATTTAAAATAAACAAATTTCTTAAAAGATAAAAGAAAATATTTATAGCAGCCCGTTAAGTAAAAATTAAATTATACGTTAAAATTTTTTTATACAATTAGATTATTTTTATATTTAAATATACGATTAATTTCTTTTCTTTAAAAATAAATTAAAACCAATGCGATTTTTAATTGATAAAGCTATTATTTATATAAATTTAAAGGTTTATTAAAGTCTTTTTTAGAAAATATGTAAAGGTAGTAAAATAACTTATAAGCAATATTAAAGTACGCTTTGTACCGGGTATCTTATACGTCCGATTTCCAACGTTTCCGTTTATTGAAATTTCGACTTATATAAAAACCTTTACAGTTATTTCGCTCTCAGCTTCACGTTTTGTTTTTCGGTTTTTTCTCTTAAGATTTTTACAATTAAAGAAATCTCTTAAGGGTTTTTGAAACGTCAAAAACGTTATTTTAAAGTTTCGTAATATAAATAGTATATAGGTTATAGCCTAATAATACAAAAAGTTAGCAGCTATTGCTTAGTAATTTATCTTGCCGTTTTTAATTTCAAGTTTTTTTATTTAAAAATTAGTTGTTTAATTTTCTATAAAAGGAGTTACCGCTATATATAAACCGTTATTTTATATAACTATTAATTTCGTTCTCAGATTTTCGTATTATTATCTTCAAGCTATTTGTTAAATGTTTTGGGATTAGAATATAAAAAATAATACGGGTAGGTTAAGGACTAATCTGAAATTTGCCCTTTTTTCTTAAGATAGAAATAAGCAACTACCTATAAAGCAATTACCCCGTAACGACTTCGTAACGATTACATAAGGATAATACATAAAGAGCTTGGCGCTTTTTTAAAGATACATATATTCTTTTAATTCTTAATAAAACTTTCCTTCCCTTAAACCTTTGCCCTTAAAGACCTAAATAAAACCTGCCTTATTACGTATTGCAATTAATAAAATACCCTTATTAAAGGATCGTAACGTTTTTGTAATAAATGGAAGTAAGTAATAATTAATAATAAAATATAATCCGTATGATTTTTTTCAAATAAGCGGTATATCTGGGATAACTCATAGCGAGGTAATTAAAACGCCGAAGATTCTGCCGGCAGAAAAGCTTTACTGCTTTTGGGCATACCGCTTTCGGTATATATAAATTATCTTTTTTTTCCTACTATCTAGTTATTTTTCTTTATTGTTATCAAGTTCGTCGGTATATAACTTGTCATTTACTTACGGCAAGTTTGTTTTTTTAAACTTATTACGGACTTTTACAGATTTTTATTATTAATTAATAACAAGGTAAACTTTTGTTTGCATTTTGTTTTTAATTCGTTTTTTTACGTATTCGATATAACCTTTTACGAACTTTTTATTTTTTTAAAATAACCCCTTCTAAAAAAACAAGCCTGTATTTTATAAGTATTTCTTAATAACTTTTTTCCTTTTTCGTTAAGGGCTCGCTTTAAGGCCCCTTGCAATATTTCGTATTTTCGATATATTATAATAATAACTTACGCGCCTAACTATCATTACAAATTTAATAAGGCCTTAAAAAATACTAATAAATACGTCGTTTTTCAAAATAATAATAAAGTTATAGTTAAAGTAATTTTTATATGTTATTACTTTTTAATAATAGTAATATTAATTCGTAACGATAAATACCTGCGTTTTTCCTTTAATTCGCTTAAAAACTCGTAAAGGCGTTTTAGGAATTTATCGAATTCGAAGGTTTTCCTAAAAACAAAATTAAAGCTGTTAAGAAAAGTCTTATTGTTTATAAACGCGAAATAGGTTTTTTTCGTTTTTTTAATAAGTACTTTATTAATATAATATTTAATTCGAAAAAACTTAAATTAATACTAAAACTTATTTCGATAAAATATATCAAGGTTATAAAGAAAATATAAATTTTCTCTATAACGTTTTTGTAACGAATTATATAGTTAATTTATTATTAGTTCGGTATCGATTTTTTTACGGTTAACGCCGGTACTTTTTAAGTTCGTTACTTTAAGCTTTTGCCCGGTAATAACGGGGTCGTTTTTATTTTACGATTCGTTTCCTTGCAGCTTTTTTAAGAAAATATTTAATAAGTAAAAAATACCCGTACCGTTTTTAAAGTAAATATTAATAAACCTTTTTTTTTAATAAATTGTTAATATTTTATGAAGAGAAAACTTAAGCATATTATTAGTATTATTAAGTAATACGTTGTTTTCGCTAAAAAAGATAATAAACAAGATAATAAATAAGGCAGTAACGATGTTTAAGCGTTTTTACGATAATTAAATAATTTTTGTTTCGATATTATTATAAGCTGGATTTAAGATTTGTTTTAAAATACCTTATAAACCGTAAATACTTTATTACAAGGTAATTATACTTGAAAATTTAACGGCAACGTTTTTTGATAAATAATAAATTATAATTAACGCTTTTTTTATATTGCAACCTTTTTATTATGCCGTATTTTTTTAGTTTTTTTTATTTTCTTTTAATTTTGTTTGCTTTAATAACGTTTTATATAAAATAACGAATTTCTTTTATAAATAATCGCGAAGTTCTCAAATATTCTTTTCGAAAAAAAAAATCTTTCTATTTAATAAGGTATTATTTATTATTACAGTTCGTTCGGTATACTAAAACTTCTTTTATTACTTAGCGTTTTTTCGTTTTTATATTAAGGTTATTTTTCCAATTTCTTTTCAAAGTTACTTCTGCTATACCATAGCTTTAGCAATAATACAAAAAACGTTATAGATTTTATTATATAAAAATAGAAGTCGTATCTTACAAGCTAGTTTCGAATTTATAACTTTCGTAATTTAAAAAGGTCTAATATATTTATCGGAAAGCTTCCTATTAAGCTTTTACTAGTTGATATACTTGGTGGAAATCTTTACCTATTATTTTTCTCGAAATTTCTTTGCAAGGTGGCCTTTGTTATAATATTTTTTATATGCATTTTAAGTTTTATAAAGTTATTTTTATAACGTTTTTATAATTTCCTGTATCGTTTTAACCTTTTCTTAGGCCGCCTTAATAAACTTAAAGTTTTTAAATTATTTTATCATAAATATAATATTTCCTGGAATTCGTAACGTATATCCGAAAAATGCTTTAGTTAATATCATTTTAATCGTTAAATAATAACTGTTGTGATATATAAATTGTGCCGTTAATAAGTAGAACGCTTAATTTACTTAATTTAAATCGTAAAATATTCGTAAATAATATTTTAAAAGTTAATTTTAACGTTCCGTTTGCTTATTTGTTTATAAGTAAAAAGCTGTATTTAGCTTTTACTTAATTGCAAAAGATTCACAAAAAATCCTCTAGAAATTGCTTATAAATAAAAAGCTGCAATTAGAAATTATATTATTAAACGTATTATATTAATTAAAAACGTAATAAAAAAATATTTTAGCTAAACCGTTAATAGTAAGCTTCGTCGTCGTAACGATATAATAGGCGTATTTCGTTATTTTATTTACGATAACGAAAATAACGTTGCAGCTTTTTTTGCCGTACGGCTTTATAAATAACGGCAGGCTTATAATAAAATCTATGTTGATGTTTTTAAACGGGCGGTCCGAAATCGGTAACGGAACAAATTTTCCGTAAAATCGATGTTATATCATTTTAAATTTTTAATATTTAAAGTAACCTTTTAAGTAAATTTTTACGTTTTGCTTTTACGTTTCCTAGAAATAATTTCGAATTAACCGTTTATACGTTTTCGTAACGCCGAAATAACTTGTTATAAAGAAATCATAATATTAACTAACAAATTCTTTACGTAAGTCCGGGTTATATGGCATATAAATTACGCTTTTATATTTTAATAAGCCATTTTTTCTTTTAATACGCCATAATTTCATACCCGTTTTGCGTTTTTTAAAACGCTTAACTTTCCAGGTTGTGCCAAAAACAAAATTATCCTTTTGCTACAGCTTAAAAATTAAAATAACCATTAAGTTTTTTTCTGGCAATAATACCGTTTCGGCAGCGTTATTAACGCTTTGCTGCCGTAAAACGAACAGTTCGTAACTTGCAGTCCCAGTTAGTATATATTTTACTTTTTTAGATACGTCCTTAGCCGCCTTGTCTATGGGCCCGCATATATTTGTTCTTAACGCAATATATACGACCTTATAAACAAGTTAATAGATATTTATAGTTTTAAAATTTAACTAAGGCATTTTTATTTTTAATATTTTTTTATTACCTCGACGTTATCTTTTTTTTAAACGTTTTCTTTTTTGTTATTCCGTAATAAATTAAGTTTTTTTAATAGCTTATCGGCCGGGTTATTTTTTTCGGGCCGGAATATAATAACGAAATCAACCGTTGCGAAATAATCTAATTATTTTAATTATTTCGCGCTAAATCGTTACTTTAATTTCAAATACTTAAAATTAAAATAATTTATAATAAGTTGAATAGGAAATTACGAATAATTAATAAAATAACGTTATTTTTTTAAAGGCGTCGACGATAACTAAAAGCTTGCTATTTCTTATAACGTAACGAATTTTTTCCGGCGTTATTTTTCGAAACTTAAATATTACTAAGTACTGATAGTTCCTATATAACTAGGATATAACTGCTTTAATAACCTTTCTTAACGTATCTATCTCGATATAAATAGGTAACAACAAATTAAAATGCTGGAATATTTTCCTTATTATAAAAACTGCTTGGAATATCTTAAACGCTATTTTTCGTGGAAAAATAACTATATAAGGCCATTGGCCTTTCCGTAAAGTTAATCCGTTAACGGTATAAATATTTTTGCATAATTCTTAATAAATTTTCGATAAAATTTTATAAATCTTAAAAAAACTTAAATATCATAAATGCTTTTCGGTAATTACCAGATTTTAATAAATTCGACGTAACTTCTTTTTATTTTAATGCCACTTGGTAAAATTCGAAACCTTAAAAAAAATTAACGATAACGTCTCAGACAAGCGAGCTGTACAGACAAGCGAGCTGTACATTTTTTTTACCATTCTTACTGTTTAACTTTAATCACTTATTTCTTAACAACCACAATATAGAACGGCTTACAAAAGAAACGAGAATGAACCTAGCCGTTCAGGCTAAAAAAAAAAACCTAACGCTTAGTTATAAAAAGCTAAGTTTTATTTATAACGTTCCATTTACTACCTTAGGAACGCGAATTAACGGCAAATGCGCCCGACTCGATACCGTTCCTAATTCGCGAAAATTAACGCCGACCGAAAAAAAATCGATTATCGACCGAATCCTTAACCTAAATACGCGAGCGTTTCCTGTCCGGCTTTAGCACGTTAAAGATATGGCCAATATATTACTTACTTAACGCGTTACAGGACGCGGTGGAGTTAAATGGACGTTAAACTTTGTTAGATGGCAAAAAAAACTTTAAACGCGTCTAAATCGAAAGATCGATTATTAACAAGTTTTATGCGAAAATCCAGAAACGTTTCGTAAGTGGTTCGAACTTATTCGGGCCACAATCGCGAAATACGGCATCGCAAAAAAGGATATTTACAATTTCGACGAAACTGGATTTTTGATAGGGCTTTTTATAATAACGGGCATAATAATTACTAATGCCGAAAAACGTGGAAAACCTAGATAAGCGCAATAAGGAAATAAAGAATAAATTATAGTTATTTAAACTGTTAATTCCTAAGGTTAAGCTGTACCGTTATTTATTATCATAACGGGGAAAAATTATCTTGGAACCTGGTACCGCGATAACCCATTACCAGCAGCCGATTGGGGAATTGCATTAAGTAATAATAGCTGGATAACAAATAAATTAAGTTTAAAATGGATCCAGCATTTTGATAAATATACTCGGACGCGTACGAAAGGTTCGAAACGTTTCCTTATTTTCGACGGCCACGAAAGCCACTATTTGATGGAATTCGAAAAATACTGCGCCAACCACGACATTATTACGCTTTGTATGCCCGCGCATTTTTCGTATCGGCTTTAACTTTTCGACGTATCTTGTTTTTTTGTTTTAAAACGCGCTTATTCGCAGTATATCGAAAACCTAATACGACGTTATCATACCCATATTACCAAAAAAGATTTTCTCACCGGCTTTTACGACGCGTTCCAAACTGCCATGACGTCCGACAATATCAAATCTGGATTCGCAAAAGCTGGGCTTGTTCCATTCGATCCCAATAATGTTCTTTCCGAATTGGAAATTCCTCCAGTTGTACCTACGCCGACCGTCTCCCCGCTAACCTTTACCGGTTCCATTCGTTCCCCGCCCGCGAAAACCCCTAGGAATATTAAAAAAGTAACAAGGTAAGGACGTTACTTACAAAGAAAAATTGGAAATCAAGGTAGTTCGTTAAGGGTTATTAAATCAGCTGGTTTTTTAACAAAAAATAACTTATTACTTTTGTACGAAGTTGCTTTTTTTCGGGAAGAAAACGCCCAATTATACGAAACGAACCATACCTTAAGCAAACGTCGGAAAACCAAAAATAAACGTCTTCAAAAAGAAAGAATACTTACTATACAAGAGGGACAAGCTTTTCTGGCCCAAAAAAAAGGGGTAGTAATAAAATACAGCTAACAGCAGCTGGAGGGGATCGTCACAAGAGGGTTAAAACCAAGGAACAGAAGTGTAACGTTTGCAGCAAGCCCGGACATAATGCGCGTACTTATGAAAAGGTTGTAAATACGTCTAGCGAAGAAAAATCCGATTAATTTGAATTAATTTGATGTGTTGTAGTTAATTAATTTGAATTTGTTATCGTAAAATGCCAAAAAGTATACAGCTCGCTTATCTGTACAGCTCGCTTGTCTGGTACGTTATATAAAATTTATATTTATTTATATTAACGTAAAACTTCCACTTCCTTAACTTTTCGAATATTTTACGAACGTATTACTTATATTCTGTTAGGTTCCTGTTATATATTAATATGTCGTCGAGGTAAACTATATAAATATAATCTATTAAACCTGTTAACGTTCGGTTAATATATATTTAAAACGTAATTAAGCTGTTAAAAAATCCAAACGGTAACGTTAAGTATTCGTAATAACCATATTTTGTTTTAAAAACGGTTTTCCATTCGTTATATTTCTTAATACGTATTCGGTGGTACGCATTTTTCAGGTCCAGCTTCGTATATATACGGGTAACTGCTAAACGATCTAGGATTTTTTATATTAGCAGTAACGGAATACGGTTTTTGCAAATTACCCGATTAAGCCCTTTATAATCGATATAAAGGCGTAACGTATTTCTCTTTTTGGGGCAAATAATATAGGGGCTTTAGCTAAATTATTATTCCGTCTAATCTATGTTTTATTTTCTGCTTTTTTTAAAAAAAAGTTTTAAAAACTTTAAGTTCTTTTTTTTAAAAATAAATAAAAAAGTTCCCAAAAAAGTTTTTTTCCCTTAAATAAATTTATCGTATATTCTTAAGGTAAATATTCTGGTAATTTAATAACTACTTCCTTAAAAAACATATTGGTATAATCGTTATAATATTTTTTTTCGTACTTTTTATATTCTTTTAGTACAAACTTTTTAACCTTTTTGTTCGGTATTATAGGTATAATAACCGTTATCGTTATAATAAAAATATTGTTTCGTAACTTTTTTATTAAATTAACGAACTTAATATTTTTAGGCTTAAATCGATATTTTTATTAAAATAACAGTCAATCGACGGCGGGGTTTATTTTTCGAAATTATAAAAATTTTAACAAAATATCCGGTTTTTTTGTCTTTACGATAATAAAGCGATATTCTTTTAGCTTCGTAATATTAAATATGTTTATAATTTATATCCATAACGTAATATATCCGTATATCGTAATAAAATCGCTTAAGTAAATTTTTAATTTCGGTTCGGGTTTTAATTAAGATAATTAACCGTTTTTTTTAAATATTTCGAGGCGTATTGCGTTATAATTTATTCCTAAATTTACTTAATTACGAAACGTTATTTATTAATTCCTTTTATGTATTTTTAAAAAAAATAATATATACGTAATAAAAAACTTTCTTCCTATCGGTGATAGTTATTAATAAAGTTTAAATTAACATTTATCGAAAGTTCTTTCGGGTAATTTGTTTAAAAATAACTTTTTATATTATAATTAAAATACGTCGCTTTGGGGCAGCTGCTAAGTATATGGCCCCTTTTAACGTAATAACCGTATATATACTTTCGGGGTATATCCGATATGTTTTGGTTTTTTTCGAGGTATTCGAATTTATAATAACTTATTTTTCCGTATTTAAAGTAGGTTTTTTACGGTATTACTAAAAGCTTTTTACAAAATAGCGTATTTATTATACGGCTTAAGCTTTATAACGATTGCGAACTTTAAGGTAATTACTAAATTTTAAGTAGGTATTAGTTTATTCGTAACGTAAAGTTTTTTAAAGCGAAAACCCGGGATAATAATTTTACATTTAAGGCTTTTTTATAAGTTGTATTTAAGGTTTTTTATAAAGTAATTACGAATATAAAGTTAGTTATATAAGAACGTAATCGCATAATGAAACGATTTATTAAAAAAATAATATTTTTTACTTATAAAAACCTAACGAAAATTTATTTATATTGCTAATAAAAAGCGTCAACCGTTTCGTCGGGTTTTTAATATATCGTATCGAATTTTGCATTAACAAAAGCAAGCCGCCGTATCGCATTTCCGAAAGCATTTTCGAAAATTATTTTTAAATTTTATTAATTTATGGAACGAACATAACGGAAGTTTCGTACCTTAATATTTGTGGTTTCGTTGCTTTTTTATAATTTTTAATAAATATCTGTAGGTAAATTAAGTACGACATACGTTAACGCGTAATTTATTCCGTAAAATCGTAACGAAAACCTTTAAATTTCGAAAATAACATCCAGTTAAGTCGTAAAGTTTGTATATTTTAAGTAAATCTTGCCTTAATATTTAAAGTTAAGTAAGGTTTTAAGCAGTTTTTTTTTTTTACTAAGTTTTAATTCGTTTGTTAATAAATAACGTAAATTTTTTAGCGTTTAAGCCTATCGGGGATATAAGGTTTGCAAATACCGCGATTTCCAAGGTTCTTATATTAATAATGCTATTAAACGTTATAAAACCTAATCCGGAAAAAAATGCAAAAAACTCGCTGCGCTTTCGTCGAAAACAGGTAATATAGTATTTAATTATTGGACCTTACGGTCTAATTATAAACGTCGCTATTTTTTTGTAAGGAATCTTTATAAATATCGTTATTTTTTTAAGCGGTCGTTCTCGTTATTTAATAAATAAGTTTTTTTTTCGTAATCGTTAAGCCGTCGCCGAGACCTTAATAAGGTAAGTTTAGGCTTTAAGGTTTAAATAAACTTAATAACCGGAACGGCCGGTTCGTTATTATACGGAAACGTAATTATATCGCTTATTTCTCATAATTTAATCGAAATAAAGAAATTTTAATATATGAAATATTTTAAAATTAAAATATAAGGAATAATACAGATAAATTAAAGATTAATTTAAAACTTACTTTTTTTCCTTAAAATAGGAATAAACAACTACTTATGAAGCAATTACCCCACAACAACCTCGTAACGATTGCGTAAGGGTAACACATAAAGGGCTTGGTGCCCTCTTAAGGATGCACATATTTCCTTAGCCCCTGACACTATTATCTTTTTTTTTTACCATATATTCGTTTAGCTTTTTGTTTAATTTCGAGCTCTACTTTAATTCTTCACGTTATTTTTGTTAGACATTAATTAAGAGCTTATTATTATATAAGTTACCGGATTTAGTTAACGTAATATACTATTTCTGTAAATTCTTTTTTAAAAAATGGTTTGTTTTTTAATTGTTAGAAATATCATTATTAAAACTTGATTTGTAAGATGATTTTTATAAGTAAATTCTATAAAGATTTGATTTAAATTTGTTAGTCTTAGGTTGTTATTTTAAGGGTATTTGTCAAGTAGCCCGTAAAATCGATTCTTTCGATAATTTTTTTAAAAACGAAAATAAAAATACAGTATTACTTTACGATAAGTAACGAATTTGTCTTTTTTTAAGTAAAAGGTTATATCGTATTTATAGGTTTAATAAGTTATTAAGCGGTCAATTAAAACCGATAAAATCCTCGATATTAAGATGGAATATTTTAAATTAAAATTCGTTTTTAAAACAGTTTTAACTTTTAGATTTTTTATAAGAAAAAACGTAAACAATACGATCGTTATTATTGTTATTAATATATATAGTAATAATTGCGATTAAAATACAGCTTTTATTGTTTTAATAATAACTAATTAATTAACAATTTATTCGAAATTAAGCGAATAAGACGTTTAACTGTTAGATATAAGAGATGCCAGTTGCATTGTTGTATTCAGCTTCTCCGTACGGGCACCGCTTTTATGTAGCCTAGCAACGGAACATATATCTTCCGATCGGAGCGTAGCCTTCCTTAGTTAGTGTGCAACAGCACACCTGGTTAGCTGACAAAATCCGACCACCTCACTTACGTGGCCAGCTCGCTTATGTGGCCAGCTCGCGTATGTGCTAATAGTCGAAAAAGCGGGTTGCTTTCGTAAGCACGTTTAAGCGCTACGGGGTACATAGGACGAGAAGCGTAGTTATGCAAAACAGGTGGTGCCAAAATGTCACTTTCCCGCTGGCTAGCTCTATCCTAGGACGTGGTTCGTGCGTCTACACACATAGTTGTTTTCCTCATCCTGAGGACGCGCTAGCTGATCCTTTCCTAATACAACCAACTTGGGTCTTTGGACCCTCGCACATGCTTTCCCTTCATCTTCCAGCTCTCACCCCAAGACACCCTTAGCCGCAGCTGCGCCGCAGGCGTAGCCCTAACCTCAAAAATTGGGCCTGATTTTTGTGACGTAAGCTACCCACTCTCTGGGGTTATTGCATTTAGTGCGACACAAGCCCCCGTTCTTTTCTGACTTTAAGGTACGATTAGCTTGCAGGTGGTATGTGTATTGGCCATACAATTTATTAAGAAGCAATACCTGAATACAGTATCCGCCCCGTAACGTCAGGTCAAGCTACGAATAGGTCGGGCCAGAATCCGTAGGATTCCTATCACGCGATAATCTCAAATAACATTGACATCATGTATCTTATCTGGCAAGTTTGGTGAGTGGTGATATAATTCGATATGACAACCAATAGTTATGTGGCATTTGTATGCCGCTAACTGCAATAATGCTGGGAGATGTTAAAGGGTGCTCAAGGCGTTACCACACCGATTTTTAATAACTACGCCAAGCCTCATTCCCTTACCGAGTGTCAGGCCGAATAAAACATCCAGTCAGGTAGCCCTTAGGGCCACACCAACCCTAAATTCCATAGGAGCAACAGCTAGGTCCTGAGTAGGTTAGATGAGTATAAAGTACCAGCCTAAGATGTTTTACTTACCCCCACGCCGTAGGCGCTTTATTATGGCCCAATCACTTCTTTTAAATTTATTCCTTTCGCGATTAGGGCTACTAGCGGATAATCTTCACCGTTAGGGCAATGCGCAGGCTAACAGTGACCTAAAATTGTTAGCGCTGACGTCTAGCGGCCGTTTAGCCGATACATACTGCGTATCACGCCGAACAAAAACATGCCTGTGAGGTACTCCCTAGGGCCACACCAACGCTAATCTCCGTACTAATTGGGAGTTTTTGCTCCATTAGCTTTACGGATATATGATGCGATCTATGACCCATACACTCGTTAACGTTACCGTATAAATTCTTACGCTGTTTAATTGCTTCCGAATTAAAAATTGACCGTTGTATTAGTAAAAGTAATGATATCTTGTTGGCTCTATTAAAAAAAGTTGTATTTATATAAGAAACGCTAGGTCCTGAGTAGGTTAGACGAGTGGGGGCTACCTGACCACGATGTTTAACATACATACGACGTAGTGCAAGCTGTCTAGGTAAATCTTGTGCGACGGTGGAGGTAACTAACTGAAGATACCCCTGTAACTTGTAAGATTGCTGGGATATCAGAAAGTTTCATGGATTAGGGATGCTATCCGCGCGGGTGCTAATCAGCCTCATCAGTAAGCGGCAACTGCCGAAAACTGGGGACCCAAATTACATTAGTCCATATAATGTACATCACTTTATACATAAATCTTGCTGTGATATCTTGTACCAACATATTGTTACAAATAATCACATCGCACCTTAGCGTTGCTCCTTGGTATCAAGCCCAAAGTAGTCCTCCTTCCATATAGGGTTAGCGCTGAAACTGCCTCCGCTCACTGCTGAGGCCAGCGAGCACATGGGCAGATACGAAGTATATGAAGAAGAATCCATGCCATTTTCCCATAACTTCGGTCTGCAATACTGTAATTTTGCTGGATACAAGCGTAAGCACATAACTTACAATGTTTCAAACGCTCAAAGCTCAAAACGGAGTGTTGGGGGACTTAGAGTATGTTGTCCGATCATCTGTTCCGGCATCTGATAAGGTCAAGACGACAAAAAAACTGCCTGCCTGCACACGGTGCAAAATGAAGAAGGTACGTCAAGCTTCCTTAGCATGGTTCATGATACTAATTGAATACAACGCAGTTAAAATGTATAGTCGAAGCGGACAGCTGCGAGAAATGTATGGAAGGGGGCGTGATGTGCTCATACCGTGGCACAGGAGGAACTGAAAGCCGAAATTCATCTTCAGCGGAGGGTCAGATTCACCGACGTGATATATCAAAAAGTAATGACTGCATTTCGGTTTATATTAAGGCTGCTCCTTATGACGAATCCCCCCAGTCTGGAGCCTCTTATGGTGACTCTGGTAACACCTCATCAAGAGACGACAGTAAGTGGCCATGGAGGAGCCTTCTCGACGTTTCCATCAGCTAATCCGAGTTTGTCTAGATGAAATGGATACCTGTCTGACCGCCAACCATGACGACGATCCTTGCTCTACATTCATCGATACAACAATAGGCACTCCTTCATTCATTTCGGACTTGAGCGCTTGGACACCTAGTCTGACACAAGACGTGCATGCAGCTCGCCCTGCTTGTTTGTTAGATGCGACATTACAAGGTGATGAGTTGCACGAATTCGACACATGCTTCTGCGTCGACCTGATCATCGCAGCGAATGCGACAATGCAGGTCAAATTAGTCTGGGCCACGTCGTTGAATGGGTGTAGTACATCCAGCATTGACGACATGCTTCAGTGTCAGAAGAATGTGTTGGCCAGCTGCGAGGCATTTTTTGAGTGTAAAAAATGCAGTTTGAGGTCGGAATACGTGGTGCTGGTCATTTCCATGTGTCGAGAGATGGTGAACGGTGTTAAAGCCTTGGAAGTCATTACCTCACCGGAAACACAAAGCTCACGAAGACCACATCCCGAAACGGAGACCTCTAGCACAGCAAAGCTAGAGGCTGGAGGGTGGCGACTTGATGACGATGACGAGGTTGAGATTATAAGACATCTGATTCAAGTCCGTATCACGAAACTGAAGAAATTGATCGGTCAGCTTGAACATACCGTTAGCGCTAATCATGCATCATATGCATGGATTGTCGGCTATCTCAGAAAAAGCCTCGATGACAAGTTGGGTTCAACCGCGTCGCGTGCAGATGATATGATGGACTTGAATGGATAGAGCGTTTCGGCATCACTGCAACATCTTTGTACAGTTTAGCGTTTGCAATCTTTTATACACTTTAGCGTTTCAATTGTACTACACGTCTACGCAATTTTTGGAGTTTCTCACCTAGGTGCCAGTTAGACCTAAGCAGTAGTCAGCTACTACCCTCTCACGACAAAGCAATGCTATCGGAGTCAATGCTGTCGCTTCCCATCATTGTTCGGCTGCGCAGAGAGTCAAAGCTAGGAAGCTGTGTTACATACGGCGCCACCGATGCTGCCCAACTCCAAAGCCGAAACTGCGACCAGTGAAAAGGACGAGGTATGTGACTGTTGCCTCTCAGTAAATATACTGTACACAAAGTCAAATGAAAAAAAAGGTAAGAAAGAATCGATGAACAGAGTCGTACTTCAGTGTTTGTGGGCAAGGCGTCTAATTTATAAAATTATGATAACCAGGCAGCAACAAACCGTTCAGCTCTTCGCACTAAATGAACAATACGGGGATTCAAACGTCCGACCATGCTCAATGAAAGTACGAGTGAGCAGCCAGATCGGTTGGGCCCTTAGACCGAGAGAATCCAAAACAGGCAATCCCGAATCGATGTTGGGCTCCTCTGACATCTACTAAGCCGTCAAACGCAGAGTCAGAGACATGATGATCAGCTCGTATGACGCGAATTTGTGACTCTTCCTCTCGTTGCCAAGTATACGTTGCGGCCGATTACTATTTCAGTGGATCGTCAGGCATTCTTGGGGAACTGGAATCTGCAGTCAAAAACGGTGATTCCGAATATGCATGACACTAATTTGGGTGACTCGCTCTATTACTCTCCAAGCGACGAATTTGTATCAATGTGTGGAGGCGGATTTCCATCAAGCGATAAAGCGCTAGTCTGTTCGTCTCAGCAATCTATTACATATGGCCCAAGTTTAGTTTCGACAAGTGCACCACCTGTCAGTACTGTTTCCTCTCTTTCCTTAGCTTGATAGGGTGGGCCCAGGTGATTGTGCCAACGTATGGCTCATCCGCTGATCCATAGTCCAAAACAGGGGGGAGCCTCATGTTCGGCACCGCGACGTACCGCAGTATGAACTGTTGAAACCAGTCAAACACCAAAAGAAACCCAGCAGAGATATAAACCCATGTGTTTTCCCAAGTCTGCAACGAGTCAACAGAGCTGAACCACGTTTCGAATGTTTGAATACTGAGTGGATTTCGTTGCAAACAGCGAGGATATCTTGAATACCCGTTATTTAAGCCGAGTGCCACGTCGGGGGAGAGTCTATGACCTGCATCACCAACGAGGACGATCCGATTCTCGCTGAAGTTTTTCACGACGCCTTCGCCTGAGTTTGCTATGCCCGCTTTGTGATTCTGAAAAAAATCCTTGAAAACAAGGTTTCCTATGGGACCACCGCCTGCAAATAATTACTTTGCGGTTTATTGTTTGTTTTCCCCGTGTTTACTCCCGTTAAAGATATGCTGTCTAATAGCCGTGCTTCGATAGTCATAACTTTTGATACGCTGATTTATTGCGTATGTTGACGTTGAACAGTGGATGTTTTGGCACACGACGGCAATAAGTCTCCGGTTTGTAAAAGCTGGGAAGGATGATAAGCCAAGAGGCCCTCGAGGAACCCACCGCCCCATATTTCTTTTTACCTTATTCGGCAACTTTTCGGTAACTACCTGATACAGTAGTATTTTTGGGTAGTATGAGATAAGGAGGTTGAAAGAGGGATTCCGTAGAGGTCTCAGGTAAGTTCTCCGAGGACCCGAGCTATGATGCTACACTAATATAGGCGTAGAAGATATCACAGTTACAAGCTACTGGCCACTAGTTGTGGAATTGATCCTTGATTCTAGCTAATTGAGGCAGATTTAGGCCTCCTTTTAGAGTTAGTTAGAGCCCTATTAGGGGCCTTTGATGGCGTTGTTTAGAGGCATTATTCCAAAATCATGGTGTCATCTTGCAACATCAAGTATTTGCCTTGTTGCTTTATTACCTTATTGCCTTGGGGGGACTGTATCCTGTGACAGAGGTCAATATCCACTATAAGCTTATGCCGAGATAGGGGTAACTGTCAGTTTTTATTCCATCGTTGGGAGGCGGACGGATCACATCATCAGACGAACAGATCGAGGGGCCGAACGCCATATCTAGTTCTCCTACTGCGTACTGCGGATGTGGCTCAGCCGCCCCTTATCTCCGAGCCACAACGAGCCGCTAATTTAATCGTGATACAAAAGCCAACGACGTAAGCGTCGCAAACTTGAACGGGCCGAACAAGGCAAGAGGGCTCCAGCAAGTGCAGCAAGGCCCATGTGGTTGGCATGTCATGCTCTCGAGAAATTGTCCAGCAGAGTTTCAAATACGGTGAGGGAGGAACCACCTACCGAGAATTATCCACGGACCCATGGGGTGGCCTATGGCTCCTTAGCGTAAGATAGAATAAGCCACCCTATTCCGGCTATATTGTATTTTGCCTAGGCACCTCGACAGCTGTCAGCTTCCTAATAGCCTATATGAGACCCACATATGCCACCAACATGCTTGCACTAACTAAATACACCTGATTTTGTATATATTTACAGCGATTTTAATTAATATAAAATATTACAATAACATACCTGTTATGTTTTAATATTACATAAAGTATAACCCATTATAACAATAACTATTTATAAAAATCAATTAATCTTTTATTAAATTAATTAATTTCTAACCTTTTTAAATTTCTTAAATTTTTTCAAACTTTTTAAGCTTTAATATCTTTTAAGATATCGTTAATATCATAATAATCGTATAAATTAAAATTAAAGATGTTATTTCGGGTTTTATTAACGCATTTCGGTTTCGTAATGCGCCTTATTTATTAATCTTTTATATCTCGTTAACGTTATAATATAATAAAAATCGTATCGTAAGTAGATTATAAAATTATTAATTTTCCACGGTATTACTGTAATTACTATAATTTCTTCTAATTTGCTTACGAAAAACCGTTTCGTTTTATTTATGCAAGATAGATAATAGGTCCAAGCCTTATGTTTCAGACTAAGCCAATATATAGAAAATTATTACAGGATATATTTCCACGATAGATATTATACCCAGTATCTTCGAATACATTAACCTTTTAAATAGTTTACACGGTTATCGTTTGGTTTATAAAAATCTTTTTTAAATTATTTACAATAATTTTCCGCGTTATAACTGTTATAATTTTCCGTTATTATGTAACTGCTTTTAATAAAATTCGTCTTCGTTCAAATCGATAATAATATGTTTCTATTAAAAAGAATAACAGCGTATAAAAATATAAAACTATCGTTAATTATAATAACGCATTAAGACTTAAGAAAAGATAACGACGCCGTTACGAAATCGGCTATAAAACCGTTATATATAGAGTTTTTTAATTCATAATAAAGTCTTTTAATTAACGAAGTTCCGGCTTATTAACTACTTAGTATTAATGTTGCCTTATTAAAGCTTGCGAATAAACAGCTATTTTCCCGTTAATTCGATATTTTAAAACTCTTATAAACGTAAAAAAAAGCTAATTACTTTTTAAGTACATAACTTCCGGAAAAGCAAGTTTGTAACGCTCGGAACGGTTAAGTCGGTAAAGGTATATATATTTCAGCCTTACGGTATTGTACTGTTATTAAGGTAATAACTTTATAAAAATAAATTATCGTAAAAATTCCAAGTTAAAAAGGGCTAAAATAGGTTTTCCGTATCTCTATACTTTATATAGTAGAAGTATTACGATATTTGTTTTTTATTTTATTAAATATATATATTCAGCTTTCGATTATGCGAAATAAATTACGGTAGTTATTAATTAACTAACTTTTAAAGTTTTTATAGTTTAATTCGATAGAGATATAATTCTGATATTATAATTACGGTACGTTAAGGTATAACAATATACTTATTTATATATTATAATATTTTTTTACATATCGACGAATTTCTTATTTAAATATAACTATATACCGTTAAATGCCTTTAGTATTTAAAAGTATAATATATATTTTTAATATAATAAGAATTCTTTTTAAATAAGCAATAATACTAAAAAATTAATCTGACTTAATAATATTACTTTTATCTTTAAGGTATACCATAAAAAGCTATTGTTTGTAAGGCCTTTAATGTTATAGCCTAATAAGGCTTGGCTTTTCCAGAATGGTCGAAGGTTATAGGAGAACAAACTCCGATTAGGAGCTCGGGTTACGTAATTTGTAATTACGGTGGATCCGGTAATCAGAAGTGATTATAATAAGTGGGATTACTGGTAGATACGATAGCGATAGTAATTAGTCGTAATCTAAGGTGATTAGTAGTGATTATTATAAATTAACAAAAAAGATATATACGCTTGTTATTTTCTATAATTTGAAATAGTACCAGCTTATAATATAATTTAGTTATTTAAATTACTTTTCGTTATTTGTTATTATTAAACGTAATTAGTTTACTTTTTTTTACTTAGTTTCTTATAGTACCATTACTAATATAAATTTGTACGATTAGGTCTAATAGTTGGTTAATTAGCCCAGCCGTTATACGTTACAAGTTTTTATTTAGTGGTATAGTTAAACTTTAAGCAATATTTCGAATTGTTAATATGTTAACCAGTACTTAAGTAATTATTATTCCGAAATTTACGGTTTAATAATTTCAAGATAAAATTAAAAAGCTCGAAGTTACTATTTAACAACTTATTAATTAGGTAGTGGCAATTTAGTTAGCGCCGGTTGGCATTCGTAAAATAAAGCTTAAGAAGCTTTAGTTTTATAACGAGAAAGGAAACGTTCAGACTTTTCTGACCTAGGCTTGAGTTTATTTTTGTTTCAAAGGGCTTACCAACTTAACGGATTAGATCTTCGTTATTGCAGCTTGTTTGGAGGGAGACGTTTTTAATTAGTTCGAATTTATTATAAGGGATTTTTTAGAAAAAGGGAAGTCCGATTAAAAGAAGATTACTAAAGAGAGCTTTTTTAATTACGTTAACTTTAAAAATAAGTTTAAGAGCAATTTCGAAAATTCGGATAAAAAGGGCGTTGCGGCTTAATAAATTCTTTAATTATATTAGAAAAAACTAGCTTTTAAGTATGCTGTAAAGTTTAGGAACTTTATAGTAAAAGTAAAATAAATGGATAGAAAAAACGACATTTTAATTAATATATTTTATAAAGGTTTAAAAAAAGATGTTAAGAATAAAATTATTAAATTTTTACGATTTACGACATTCGATAAATATATTATAAAAACAATTAAAATCGACAATCGGCAGTTCGAAAAATGATAAGAAAAAAAAATATTTTATTTTATAGGTTAGATATTTTAAGATTAATTAAGGAAGAAAATGCGAAGTACTTTTTGCTTTTTACGGAATAATCCCAGGAATTATAAAGGTTTAGTATTACTTAACGACGGAACATAAACCAGGTATAATGTTATAATTATGGCAAAATGGAACATGTTATTAGACGATATAAAACGTTGTAAAAAACCGAAAAAAAATATATTAAATTTTAGTACCCGAAAAACCACCAGAAAGTTAAAACGATATTAAGTAAGTTAATATGATTTACATTCGCTATAACGACGAACAAAAAGAAGCGTAATAGGGATTAAAAACGATAAAGGTTTTTTCGGAGGTAGTTGTAAAAGAATAAGTTTAAAAGGCCCGATATACGGATTTTTATTTTATTAATTGCAATTAATCTTAGTGCCTTATTTACGTAAAAGAAAATAACGGATTTACGAACGAATTATCCGTATATATAAAGAAGGTTTCGACTTTTATATCCGAACGGGGTATAACCAAATCGATTAATAGTAATACCGAGAATTATGAGCCTTTACTATATAAAGAAAGATCAAAAATATAATATTAGTATTGATATAACCGGAAGGCGAAAGATATCCTTAAAAGAACCTTACGTATTATTTTGGATAGTGCGATGATTAGATTTAAAAAGGAATTGATTTAAAGGTTTGTTATTAAATATTATCAAAAAGTTATTGTCAAAATTTAGTTATAATTAACTTTTAAAATAAACTTTCGAAAACGAAAAGAATTGCAAAAAAAGTTAACAGAATTTTCTAGCTAAAGTTAACTAACCTTTTAGGCGGGATGGGAAGTTATCGGCGGATTAAAAAACGATATTTACGATTTAGCAGATCGGTTGTATTAACAAAAGAAAAAGATATTTTAATTTAAAATTTAATTGCGCTATTAAAAAGGCCAAATAAAGTAAGTACAGAAAATATACAAATAATTTATAAAGCAAGTCTAACAGTTTATAAAAGCTCTAAAAATAAAACGTTACTTATAAAAAAGTCTTAAAATGGCAAAGGCCGGGAGCGATAATAAAAACTTCCCAGAATAACTTTAAATACGACAACAAAAGTTAATAACGACCTTGTTACCTTGAAAATACGAATTAAGATATATTAATATATCGTAATAATGGATTACGGAACTTTATGCACTAATTATATTATTCGAAATTAATAAATTAATTTAAATTGTTATAGAAGAATAAAAAGAATCTTTATATCGCCGGAAACGCCGAAAGTTAAGCATTCGTTTACAATAACGGAAAAATTATACGCGAAATTAATTACTTCGAAATCTTTGTTTAAAAATAAATTTAAACAGTTAACTTCGATATTGTTTCGTTAAAAAATTACGATATAATTTTAAGAAGGTTATAGTTATATTAATATAACTTTTTAATCGATTAAAATATTGGCTAGGTAAAAAATATTTTATACCTTATTGATAAGCAAAAAAAGAAACAAAAACGAAATCTTTACATTCGATTAATAAAAAACGATAAATGTAAGTATAAGGATACGACAAAACCTTTATTATCTAAAAAGATACGATATAAAAAGGAAAAAGGGCATAATAAACGCGTTCGACGTATTATAACCATTATCCGGATATAGTTTCACGATATAAACGAAATTTTGAAATATTAGCCCAAAAAGCCAGAAGAAAATATAACTAATGTATTATTACAATATAGCAAATATAAACGATTATTTCGAAAGGAACTCGAAACGAAGTTACTAGAATATAACGAATAAAACCATAAAATAATTTTTAAAAAAGGCATTTTACCTAAGTTTTACTTTATTTATAACTTAAACGAAATAAAACTTGATATTTTACGTACGTACTTGGAAGATAAACTTCAGAAAAAATAGATTTCACGATCTATATCTTTAGCTGGATATTTTATATTTTTCGTATTTAAAAAAATAGTAAGTTATAATTAAGAATAAACTATCGGCATTTTAACAGCATTACTGTTAAAAATAAAATATTTTCATTATTAATTATTAAAATAAAGAATCGCTTATAACAAGTTAAATGGTTTACCGTTCTGGATTTTAAAAACGGATATAACCTAATTTAAATTTAGCTAGGATATAAATAAAAACTGGCTTTTAAAACGAAATACGGATCATACGAATATTTGATTATATTAATAAAACTTACGAACGTACCAGCAACCTTTTAACAAATAATTAATTACCTATTCCGAAAGTACCTAGATATTTTCGTTATATATTATTTAAATAATATTTTGATTTCTTTAGAATTAAAAAAAGCATATGCAAAATACGTTATTAAGTTCTTTAAGCTTTACAAAACGTTAATTTGTTATTAATACCGAAAAAAGTTAGTTTTATACGTAGAAAATAAAATATTTATGATATATTATTACGTTAAAATACATTAAAAATAGATTTTAAAAAATAACAACAGTTATCGAATAACTTACACCTATTACCATTACAAAAATACAGGTATTTATTAGATTTGATAATTATTACAAAAAACTTATTAATCTTTTTTTAAGATTGCGATATTATTATTAAACTTAACTAAAAAAGAAAACGAATTCCAGTAAATGACGAAAATAAAAAAGACTTTCTAACAAATTAAAAACGTAATTATTAATAAACCAATATTGATTATATACGATCCGAAACGTTTAATTAAGTTAAAAACCGATTTTTCAAATTATACATTAGGCGCAGTAATCGGATACCGAAACGATTAAAAAGTGCTTTACCCGATTATTTTTTATTTTTACAAGTTAAAGGGAACAAAATTAAATTAAATTCTTTCCGATAAAAAGTTTATAACCATCGTTAAAACTTTCCGAGAATTTAGGCATATGCTTAAAAAAACCTTTATTAAATTAAAATTTATACGGATCACAAAAACTTTACCCGTTTTATTATTATACGAAAACTTACAAAACGGTAGTTACGTTACGCAAAAAAATTAGCGGGGTACGATTTTGTTATTATCTATTAAAAAGGATTTAAAAACGGCAAAGCAGATACCTTTAATAAACGACCTAACTTCAAAAAAAGTTGGTTAAGGTTAATTATAAAATCTTTGATATTACCTTAAAGAGATATTTAAAATTACGACAAATCGTGATAATTAAAGCAGTATCTCCCGATTTATACCAGAAAATCCAATAATATAACAATAGCTTACTTAACAAGTAAAAGATACATAAAATCCAGGTTTTAAGAAAATGTTACAGGACCTGATATAAAACGTACATCAACATCCACTTGATAAATATCTAGAAATCCACAAAACCCTAAAACGATTATAGTGTATTTATTATTTTCTTAAAATAAAAACCGTAATACAGAAAATCAAACGAAAATGTAACGTATGTACTAAAATTAAAACTTAACGGCATAAATTATACGGAAAATTATAACCATTTCTAGTTTTATAACAAGTATAAAATTCGATTACCATAAATTTTATTATTAAACTTCCCTTATCCGAAAACCTTATGACAGAAATACATTATAACAACATCTTCGTTATCGTTAACCAATTTACGAAATTTTCCTATTTTTTTCCATACTTCGAAAATACAAACGCAAAACAAATGGCATATATCTTTTTCCGATATATCTTTAATGTGTATGGATTGCTAGCAGAAATTATCTCTAATAAAAGTATTACGTTTATCTTTAAATTTAAACAGGGTTTTATAATATAAATTAGCCTAAACTATAAATTATTTAACGTATTTAAATTTTAAATAAATAAGTAAACAAAACGATTAAATCAAACTTTTGAAACTTACTTACGATTTACATTAACTATAAACAAAACAATTAAGTCGAAAAGTTACAATAACCCAGTTAGCCTATAATACCAATTACTATAAAAGTATTAGGATAACCCCAGCAAATGCGAATTTTGGTTTTACATTAAAGGTTTACAAAAATATACGTAATAACGGTTTAGTTAACATTAAAGCCATTTTAATATCGGAATAATTTAAGTAACTATACGCAGAAATAAAAGCGGAATTCGAATTTGGACGCGATTAAATAAAAAAGTACTACAATTAAAAAAGTTAAAAAGATTAACCTTTTCAAGAAAAAGCATAATTTACCTAACCACGAAAAACATCAAAATCAAACGCCCAAATTAAAAACATAACTTTAAATATATAGGCCCGTATAAAGTTATCAAGAAAATTTCAAAAACAACTATAAATTAAAACTACCCTTGAAAGTTAAATTCTATCCAATTTTTCATGTTTTCTTACTTAAGTTAATAGTAAACACTATCAAAATTGATATAAAACGAAAAAAAAGTAAAAGAAAAATATACCAGTATACGAAGCAAAGAAAATCCTAGACGTATACAAAAAAAAGGACTTACTAAATACTTGGTTAAATAAAAAAATTACCCAAATTCTGAAAACACGTAAAAGCCTGCCAAAAATCTTATAAACGCTTGAGGTTTCCTGAACAACTTTTACTAATAACGCCGGAATTGCCAACCATAATACCTTAATCGATATTATTAATAATAAACCAGTTAATGTTTTCGATACCTAATTAATCCACCGGACCAAAAACCTGCGTTATCGTAACGGTATTAGTTTCTAGCTTTATTTATTTTCGCCTTTTTTTAAAAAATTCGTTTAATAATTAAAAACCACGTTAAATTATAACAACATTTTTCGAACGCGTCAAAACCTTTTACTTACGTAGTCGAATTAAACAAATTAAAGCCTTATTTATTTCCTTTTGATATCGACGTTATATTTTTAAATAACGCCGTTAAAACTCCGAAAAACGCTCCTTTACAAACATCTTTTTCCGTTCAAAACGTTAATATTTACGACGAATACTTTATAAAAAAAAAACCGGCACGCCGGTACCATTATAAAAACGGCACCGGAAAACACATTCCTTATATCGCGATACATTTTCCATTATCTTACACTTTAACACTTTTAAAAAAAACTAAAAACAAGGCATAACTTCAAAACCAAAATCGTTAAAAGCTGCTATAAGTTTAACATGACGAATAGTAAAAAAACAAGGTTTGTAACAAGTTTTTTCTTTTCGACTAAACATGTTAATTACTAGAAAAAAAAAGTTACTTATTAAAAGTTATAAACAAACAAATTAATCTTTAAAAGCAAAAATCCTGGAAAAAGAAAGATCGTATTATAGCCTAACAAAACTTGGCCTTTCCAGAACGGTCGGAAGCTACAAAAAAACAAACTCCAATCGAAAACTCGGGTTACGTAATTTGTAATTACGGTCAATCCGGTAATTAAAAATAATTACAATAAATAATATTATTGGTAATTACAACGCCAACAATAATTAATGGTAATCCAAAGTAATTAGTAATAATTACTATAGATTAATAAAAAAGATATATACGTTCGTTACTTTTTATAATTTTAAATAGTACCAGTTTGTAATACAACTTAGTTACCCAAATTACTCTTAATTATCTATTATTACCAAACGTAACTAATTTACTTTTTCTTAGTTTTCTACAGTACCATTACTAACATAAACCCGCACGACTAGGTTTAATAGTTAATTAACTAGCCCAGCCGTCACATTCAAAAACCCTATTAAACCGTATTTGATATAATATAAAAAGTTGTTATTTTAAAAAAAAAATTAACGAATAGTTAAATACTCGTAACGTCCTATATATATAAGCGCTATATATATATAAACGTAACACTTTTTAACATTTTGTAACAATTAATTTAAATAACTTAATAACAACATATCGCATTAAATAAAATTAATCAGATTTTTTTTCGCTAGACGTATTTACAGCTTTTTTACAAGTACGCGTATTATATTCGGGCTTGCCATAAACGCCTATAATTTCGTTTTTTCGTTTTAACTATTTTACGATTACTTTCAGCCGTTGTTAGTTGGGAATTTTTACTACCTTTTTCTTTTTCAGCCAGAAAAACTTGTTCTTTTTATATATTAAGTATTTATTTCTTTTTAAAAACGTTTATTTTTGGTTTTTCGACGTTTACTAAAAAAAAAGTTTCGTTTTGCTTAATTAAGCGTTTTTTTCCTCAAAAAACGTGATTTTGTATAAAAGTAATAGGTTATTTTCAATTAGAATTTAATCGATTTAACTATTTTTGCCAGCGAGCTCCACTAGTAATTTTCGATTTTTCTTTTGTAAGTGACGTTTTTGTTTTATTATTTTATAGATATTTTTAAAGGTTTTCACAAAAAGAAAAGAATGGAACCTGCGGAAATAAACGGCGAAACGGTTAATGTAAATACGATTAAAGCAGTTTTTAATTAGAAAAAAACGTTACTAAAATTAAATAAAATAACCTCAACTTTTCAAAAGCCGGATTTAATATTATCGAATATTATAACGGCTTTAAACGTATTGTAAAAATCGAAAAGAATTTTTTCGCGATATAGATATAATAACGTCGTATTAAACTTTCGATATAAAGCTAATAAGCGCGTTTTAAAATAAAAAATAAAATATCTTAAAAAATTAAAACCGATAGCAAAAAAAGAAAGGTATATAAAACGTAATTCTCCCTCGAGAAGACGTAACCGTATATGCACTTGGAAAAATGATAGATTGCTACTCAACTCCTAGCTTCACTACCCCCTTCCGTCTCGCAGATATCTCACTCCAAGGTGACTCCAGACTGCCCAGTCCCGCTTTTATCGACGTCGATTCTTTTCGGAATTCTGGAAGCTCCTCGCAGTCTTAAGCAGCCGAGCAAACCAGCGTTCGTAATCCTCCAACGTGTAGTGTTCTAGTAACTGGATTTCGGAATTTTCGAATTCGTTATTATTGTCCCCTTTTAGTTTCGCCAGCAGTACCACCGCCGACTCGAAATTGTTCCGTATAAACTGCTCGAAAGATGGATTTTTTTTGTTATCGAGTATCAACCGGTATCCGAAAATCAAAAGTTAAAGTCGATTTTATTGGGAAATATTTCCCAAATCGACAGTGGCGTCGACTGCCTTGGCCTATCCGGTTGCTTTCTTGGATTGGCGTACTGTAAACAAAACGGTTTTTGTTAAGGCTTTTTTATTACGGATAATGGATATCTTGTATTCGGGTATATTGTACTGTTTCGGTTCGTTTTAATTAATAATAACTTTAAAAGCCGTAAAAACGATTTAAGTTGGACTTTATAGTCGTAAAACTGGCGAGGGTTTATAAAGCTTTTTATAAGCTTTTAAGGTTTATTTTTAAGATTTATCTTTAAAGTTTACCGTGTAAAGTTATTCTCTGTAAGGCCGTTAAGGACCCTGCTAAACCCCAACGGGCATAAAGTTCACCAGGGCCGAAGCTTGTCGGCAACCACGTATCAGTCGGAATCGGAATAAAGCATGGAACTAAGGTATGCAATCTATCCAAACCGTAAAAAACTATTTAAAAAGTCATCGTGTTCGAAAATACTAAGTATAATATCTATTATGGAAAATTATCGTAAAATAATTTCTATGTATTGGCTCAGCTTTATTTTCCAGACTTGAACCTTTATTTTACCTTGCATAAAACGTAATAATGTTGTTATTTGCGTAATATTTTTCGAATTTTATTAAATAATGGTCTTCGTAACCGTTAAGAATAAGAAAATGTTTCGTTTTTTTCGTACGCGTTCGAATATATTTATCGAAATATTAAATTTAATTTAAATGTAATATCATTATTATTTAGTTATTATAACTGGTATTAATTTTTTAATTAGTTGATAATAAGCTATTATGATAGTAAAAATTAGGGTAGGTTCTTTTTGTTAAAATAATATATAATAAATTAATTTAATTCTATGAACTAATATTTTATATAATTATAATTTATTTCTGATTGTTTCATTGCTTTTATTTAGGCCTTTTCCGTTTTTCGATAAATGTAATTATTATGTTACATATTATTAAAAGCTTTATTAAAAAGTTTATATTATTGAAGTTATAAATTTTTTTATAATGCCTTAAGTTATAATTCTAATTTAACTAAACTTAAATTATTTACGAAATATTCTTAAGTTTTTCGCATAATAGCTTTTGATAAGTAATCTTTTGATTTAAATGCGTTTTTATTGTTATTTTTTGCCGTTTAACAAAGTTCGACGCTTAATTAATTATAACGCGTTTTGTAACGCGTTAGGCAAGCAGTATATTAGCTATATCTTCAACGTATTAAAGCCGGATAAGCAACGTTTACATATCTAAATTAAATATTTAATCGATAATCGATTTCTTTTCGATCGCTGTTAATATCTGTAAAAAAGAATAATATCGGTATAGGCGCGTTTATCGATAAAACGGTATATTAAAGTAAAAAAATAAAACTTCATAAATAAAACTAAGTTTTCTTAGTTAAGCTTTGTATTTCGTATTTTAACTTAAATAACTAAGTTCATTTTCGCTCTTTTTATAAGGCTTTCTACAATATTGGTATTAAAAAATAAACAATTAAAGATAGGTAGTTAAAATATAAGAAAAAGGTATTGCGCTTATATATATATGGCGCTTATATATATATAAGACGTTATATCCATTCAGCTTCTTGCCGCGGTACTTTTAAGTCTAATTATTTACATTTCGATATATAATTTCGTAATTCCACAAAGCGATTTTAAACGTAATGTAAATATTACGTATATATATATTATTCGCTATTATAGTTTGTATTATTAATTTTTCGAATTCGGTTAAATGCCGCGTTTGTAAATAATTCGTTAAATTAAAAGAATTCGTAATTATAATTTATTTTCGAATAATGATAAAATTAGAATACTTATGTATAATCCGTAAATAGATTAGTTTTTTATATGCTAATACGATATATACCGTAATTCTTTTCGAGATCTTTTATTTTTGGGTTACAATATACGTAATACTACGTATATTTTCCCGCCACGTTAGGCTTAACCCCGTTCCAAATAATAAACTATTACTTATAGAAAAAAGCGAAATTATTTAAAAATATTATTAGTTTTTTTGCCGTATCGTAAAACACTTTGCTTCCGGGGCCGCCTTTAAGCGGTTACAAAAAATGCACCATAATATATTCAATAATAAAAAGGCGTTTTTATAAAAGAGAAACCGTGAATAGATAGGTAGGATTACGTTATTATTATATTGTTATTGTAACTTGGTACGTATCCAGTTATAAGTAATTGAAAAAAAGCAATATTAGAAAATGTCAATTTAATTAGATATCGCACTGAAAACCTTAGCTTTTTAATACGGGGTACGATAAATAGATTTTGTCAGCTAGCCAGGTATGCTATAGCATACTAACTCCAGAAGGCTACGCTTTGATCGGAGGATAATTATTCCGTTGCTAGGCTATATAAAAACTGTATACGTACTAAAAAGCTGCATAATTAGCTAAATATAAAAACGCAACTAACATCCCTTATATGTATTAATTAAAAGTCTCATTCGCTTACTCCGAGTAATTATTTATTTATTAGCTGTTATTAAAACGATATGAGCTGTATTTTAGTAGCAATTATTTTAATATACTTTAATAATAATAATAACGGCCGTACCGTCGACGTTTTCCGTTATTTACAAAGGAGTTAAAAACTAGAACCGTTTTAATCGCGAATTTTAATTTAAAACGTACGTATCTAATATTTAGGATTTTATCGATCTTAATTAATTAATTTAATAACCTGTCAAACTTATAAAACCCAATATAACCTTTTATCTGAAAAAACGAAATTGACTATTTAACGCGGATTAATACCTCAGCTGTTTCCTTATTTTTAAAAAAAAATTGGAAAAAATCGATTATACAGGTTACCTAACAAATACTTTAAAAATAACAACCGAAAACAAACAAGCTTATAATTAGGACTTTACGGCATATACTTACAAAAACCGCAAATACAATACCTTCCGAAAAAATATCAACGACCTTGCGAAATAAATCCTGAAGTTTATATTTCTAATGATTAAAGAAACAAATATTTTTCTAAGGAAAAACTTACAGAAATAATACGCCAAAATGGCCAAATCTGGTAAGATATACAATAACAAATTTTTAATTAATCCTTAACGAAAATATCGAGAAAAGTCAAAACAGACCGCGAAATTAAGTAAAAAACTCAACGAATAGATTATAAAATAATAAGAAATAATGGCCTAAAGATAGCAATACGGCGTTCCAAAAACGAAAACAACGATTATATAAGTTAACGATTTATGTATAACTTTGGTTCTTATCGTAAAAACCTGGACTACTATTTCCTAAATGGTAAAAAAGACCAAAATTAACAATGAAATGATTAGTTATTAAAAGGTAGCGGTTAATTTTCTAGATTACTAAACCATAACTTATTTTTCTTTTATATTACGAAATTTCAAGGTATCGTTTCTAACTTTTTACAAATCTTCTATAAAACCTTATTAATTAGAATTATCTTAATTAAGAAAATACCAAACCTTTTAACCGTTAACCGAAAAATAAAACTTCGAGACGAGGACTAAAGAAAAATAGCCGTAAAAGTTTTTATACGAACCGAAGCCTTAATAAGCAAAAACGTAACGAATCGGATACTTAAAGGATTTACTACAAAACGTACCTAAAATTAATGCATTTACTATCCCAATATTCTTATACGTTCCTTAACAAAGTTCCAGCAAAATTCATATGTAGCAAAACGATTATAAAACAAGTCCGAAATCGGATAACTTCCGATTAATTCCTAAAAAAAGGAAATTGGCCATATATCTAAATTTATAAATAAGTTAATTACATAAAAAACAAATTAGCTTCTAAAAGGAATAAAACGCATTTTAACGTATTTGCTAATTATTAATTAACAAATTGCTATAAGTTTATCGTTTTATCCCTTATAGAATTCGTCTATTTTAAATTTAAGGTTTATAATATATGTTTTTAACTTTATTAATAAGTTCCTCAATTTTAAATTAACTATATAAAGTAATAGAAAATACGTAAATAATACCTTTTTTCCGATTAAAAAGTATAGAAAAGTTAATATATTACTTCGAAGTTTTAATAATACGAAAGCATTACGAGTTATACGACATAACCTATTATAAAGAATTCGTATATAACTTGGTATTATTTTAATAATTCCGAAAAAAACATTGTTAATAGAATAACCGAAAAATTAATAACTGTATTCGAAATAAATATAAAAAAGTTATAATTACTTTAATAAATAAATTTAATAAATTTATTATCGAAAATATTAATGTAATAACGTTTCTCGCAGCCTTAGCTACTTATAAACGAAACATTAACTTATGGATAACGAAACTATCGCGTAGAGGTAATAGTACCTTGTAATATCTGCAATAAAGCTATCTAGGCCTTAAAATAAACGCATAATTGCAGTTTTATATAAAGGATATACGGTTAAAGGATTTTATAACTGTTAAATAAAGCGTATAACAAGGCTAAAGCTAAAAGGCAAATACGCTGCGAACTTAAAAGCGGAACTTCCCAATTAAAACAAAAAATTGCCATTAACTTTATTAATTTCGAAAAAAAACTTAAAAGATATAAATACGTTATATTCGCTACCGATAGATATTCAAGCTTCATTTAAGATATTTACTTTAAAAACCGAAAGTAAGATATATTAATTATTACGTTCTGATACTTATTAGCCGTTTTGAAAAACCAAAACATGGTTTTTCTATAAGTAGTTAAATGCGATAACGAAATCCTAAAAAATTACCTATTCCGAAATATCTTTTAATTGCCTTTTTTTTAACATTAAGCTTAAGCCTTTAATACTGTATACCCTAGCTTAAAACGGCGGTACGGAGCGTTTAAGAGGTATAATTAAGAAGAAAGTGATTATTATGCAAAATGGCGTTAAGTTACTTATATTTCTAATCGTATATATCTTTCAAGCTGCAATATACCTATCTAACCATACCTTCAAATACTTTTTCTTTTAATAGACCTGATACGAAGTTTATTAGATTTATTTAACGTATAAAAATAGCATTGTAGTATTTAGTCGCAAATTTTAAAAGGCTTATTTGCAAACTTACGGCTATATAGCTTACGTTATAATAACTGTTGTTATAAAGAAAAAACAAAGATTTCAAAAGTTAAATCCTAAAACGTAAATAAGCTTTTTCATCGGTTATTAATTAACAAATATATACAAGATTTGGAACCTTTTAACGAATAAGCTGTCTTTTTAAGTAATATTTAAAACTTAAAAAACGACTCTTTTTACGTTATCGAAAATAAGCTATAGAACTTACTTTAACAGGTTTACGTATCTAATTAAGCCTATAATTACCCTATACATATATAAAAAAAGTTAAAACCCTAAATAAAGCAATTTAATTACCGGCTGGATAAAAAAAAATAACTTTAAAGTAACATAGACGTTTAAAAAAAACGTACGAGATAAGCAAAAACAAGCTTAATTGTAAAAAATTAATTACTTTTATATAACTGCTATATTCGAATTACTTCCGTCTCTTAAATCATCGTCGCCGTTAACATTTATCTTAATAATTATTACGATTATTACGCCGACGGAAAAAGTAAAGGTAACTTTAAATTTTTATGAAGTTATTTAATCCAGTATAATAATAAAAAACGAAAATATCTTACGGGTCGTAAACGTAAGTTTCCCGGACATTCTGTATTGAAAGAATAATTATTAATATAATTATAGAGTATAGAAAACCGTATTTAACGCTAAAGAATTAGCTTATTTTATTAATACAATTAATAATCCGCCGGTAAGTTACGGAAATTTAAGGGAAAAAATAACCCGAAATACGCGTTATTTTAATGAAAGGGTTTTAATATACCAAAAATAAAAATAAAAATAAAAATTTTACTTAAATCGCAAAACCGGGTATATAGACGAGACTTACCGCTAATACTGCGAAACTATAAAGAACTAAATATATACCTGTTAAAAAAGATGTTTTTAAAAGCCGAAAAGGCTTATTTGCAAAGTTACAAAAATATACAGTTTCGGGAGATTATCGATTAGTTTGTTATTAAAGGGAAACAGGTTTTAAGGTATGTATAGATGTATGTTTATAAGTTTGATAAATATAGCTGGTTATAGAAATGTAAGATGCGGTTTGTCGTATAAAGTAATTAACAGCTTAAAAATGCTTATAGTAATATTTATGCATTTATTTTAGCCGGAAAGTTCTTTAAAGCTTTAATAATTATTATAATTAGGTTCAGATTGGAACTTAAATACTATAACGTTATAAATGCCTTCGTTAACGCGTATCTACTTTACGAAATATATATAACAACGTCTTTAGAATACTTTTAACGTAATAGGATATTTTTAATTAGAAAGGCCTTATACGGTCTAAAAAATTTGCCGTTGCTTTAATAAAAAGACTTTATTAATATGCTTAAAAATTTAGAATTTAGCCCCGTTCCTTATAAACTCTGTTGTTTTTTTCGTTAAAAAGGGCTTCTTTTTTTTTACGTCGACGATATTATCGCCGGCGTACAAGAAAAAAAACAAGTCCTCGTCGATCGGTTAATTTAGTAAATACAGAAACGGTATATTTTAATAAAAAGTAAAAACTTGTAATGGTTCCTAAGTATCGAAATAATTAAAAATAAACTTAATAGAAAAGTCTAGCTATTTTAATCCGACTTTATAAATAAGTTAGTTAACTTAACTTTTTAAAAAACGTTTAAATAACTTCTTAAAAACGTTAATAATAAATGCCTAATTACTGCCGAATTTTAATCTAGCTTATTTAAGCTTTATTAACAAATACTAAAAAAATCGGTTTTATTTTATAAGTTACGGTCTATAGGCGGCCCGATATATCTTTTGTAATATTTAAATTTGCTCGATTTAACTTAAACTTTAACGAGATATACCATGAAATAATTAATCGCGTTATACGGTACTTAATCGGTATTAAAACGTTAATGTTATAATTCGATAGCAAGGATTCGTTAAATACTTAAAATGCCGTTTTTTTTACAAATTATATAATCGATCGAAAAAGTTCTTAAGTTTGCGTTATGAAGTTAATTAGAAAAGTTATAAGATGGTAAACGAATAAACAAAATATAGTAACTATTTCTATAATTAAAGCAAAGTTATTATTCTTTACGTAAGTTGTTAAAAAAACCTTATTTGCTTTTTAATTAATTAAAGAATTAAAGTTAACCTTAATATACAACCGTTAAATTTGTAATGCGATAATTAACAGATTATACAGCTTATTAACGCCAACGTCGCCTTTTTAAAAACAAAATTACGGTACGTAAATATACATAATTACTAATTACGAAAAGTAATAGAAACGTACCTAATTAAAGTGGATTATACGCTTATAAGCAATATATTAATTAATGGATTAATTAAAACCCTGTTATAAAAACCTTTTAAACATTTTAAAAAGTAGCTAGAATTAGTAAATATTATAAAAGCCTTAGACCGGCGGAAAAAAGCTTTAAAAGCGGTTTCTAATAAGAAATTAACTAATTAGAAAGATACAATCACCGGAGAAAAAGCTAAATAGAAAGCAGTGGCTTTAAAAAATAATAAAAATGTGGCGATTAACGCCCCGAATTTTTCAAGGCGTTAAGAGGGTGTGTTAGCTAGCCAGGTGTGCTATAGCACACTAACTACAAAAAGTTACGTTTTAATCGAAGGATAATTGTTCCGTTGCTAGGCTATACAAAAGCTGTACACGTACTAAAAAGCTGCACAATTAGCTGAATACAAGAACGCAACTAACATCCCTTATATCTGATAGGTTTTATATAGCTTACAAAGAAGTAGACAGCTGTTAAAAATGGTAGGAAAAATAAAATATAGCCAGAATAAGATGGCTCGTTAGCATTACCCGCGGATACCTATTAAATCCTTAGTAAGGCCTTGAACGACAACGCGTTCGGGCATAAAATTAAAAGGATAATAACTAATAGCATCATATTCTAGATACGAAATACCCAGCTAAAACGTTAAATACTAAATCTAACCCGTTTTAACTTTAGTTTTCGTAAATAATATCGGTTAAAAGTTATATATTTCTTATATAATATATTTTTTTCGGCTAAAGTTATCCGAAAATAACCCTTTTTAAGTATTTATAGCTAATAATAGTTTGAAAAACGTTATTTTTACTATTTAAAACTATAAAGTAATAAATATATTAATTCGAAACTATCTTTATTATTACAAATCATTTTCCTTTAAAAAAACGTAACCGTGTATACAAAATTGGATAAAATAATAGATTGCCACCTTAATTTCTATGCTTTACTAATACCTTTCCGTTTCGTAGATGTCTTACTTTAAGACAACTTTAGACTGCCTAATCCCGCTTTTATTTATATCGATTCTTGTCGGAATTCTGGAAGTTCTCTGTAATCCCAAACAGCTACACAAATTATTGTTCGTAATTTTTTATCGTACGTTATCTTAATAACAGGATTTTGGCGTTATTAAATTTGTCGTCATGGTCCTTTATTATTACCAGTAAATTTTCCGTTAATTTGAAATTCTGCAAAATAAACTGGTCGGAAAATGTATTTTTTTATTACACATTAACCGATATTTAAAAATTAAAAGTTAAAGTCGATATTATTGGAAAATATTTCCCAAATCGACAGTGGCGTCGACTGCTCTTGCCCGTTCAGTTGCTTTCTTAAATTAACGTGCAATAAATAAAATGGTTTTGGTTAAAGCCTTTCCGTTACGGATAATAAGTATTTTGTACTCGGATATATCGTATTATTTCAGCTGTTATTTTAATAAATAATAACTTAAAAAGATACCATAAAAACGATCGAAGTTAGACTTTATAGTTATAACTAACAAGAGCTTACAAAGATACTTTTGCAAGCTTTTAAGGTTTATCTTTACGGTTTATCTTTAAGGTTTATCTTTAAGATTTACCGTACAAAGCTATTTTCTGCCTTTAAAAACCCTGCTAAACGGTGGCCAACGAGTATAATATTCACCAGGGCCGAAGCTTGTCGGCAACCACGTGTTAATCGGAATCGAAATAAGGCACGGAACTAAGGTATGTAATTTATCCTAACTATAAAAACCGTTTAAAAAGTTATCGTGTTCGAAAATATTAGGTATAATATTTATCGTAGAAATTATATCGTGGAATAATTTTCTATATATTGGCTCAGCCTGGGAAAAAAAGCTTGGACCTAATTGTTACCTTGCATTATTACAAGTTATAAAATAGCAAAAAAACTTCCGATATAAAAAATAAATTTAATTTATCGCAATTACATTCGTCATTACACAGGTTTTACGTATATTACAGAAAGTATATAAAAGAAAAAAAGAATTAAAAATATTTAACTATAACCAAGAAAAAATCTACGATCCGGAAAATTCTAAACTTTATAAAAGCTGATGGAAATAATCTTAAACAAGTTAAATTGAAAATTTAAAAATCTTTTTCTTATATCAAAATATTAAGTTTTATTATTATTATAATAATTTTATAATTATAACGAATTTGGTAATACCATTTATACTTTCATTACTTAAAGCCATATAGTATTTTTATATACTATAGCTTTTATCGAAATGTAAAAAAACGCGGTTAACCGGTTTTTCCTTAAAACATAGTGTATTTTATTTTATATAAATATTTTAAATATATAGTAATACTTTTCTATATCTTTGTAAAATAATCGAATACTAAATATTTCACGCTTACGATTAAATTAAATCTCAAAATCAAACAATTTAGTAAGTATAGAAAAATAATTAATAATCCTTAGTTCCAAATCCTATTAAAAACTAATAATGTAAATGGCGAAACCGTAAAAGTTTTATCCTATATGATATATTCGCAGTTATAAATCGTAATAAAATCTTTAATTACATATTAACCAGTATTTACGAGTTTATAAATAATTTTAAACAACTTTTAAATATTTCTTTATAATACTTTGAAATACTGCCAGGTTAGCTCTATTTAACCGAGAATAACTTATGCACTTAAACGGAAATTATCGTATTTTTTCTGGCGGTTAAGTGCTTTTTTACAAGGTTAGTTAGGTTTAAGCCTTATTGTTTAAGCTGAACTAAAAACAGAAAATTATTATAATTTTTACGACAAATATTATACTCAGTATTTTTGAGTACGATAATTAAGTAAATGGCTTTTTACGGTTAGAATAAATTACATACCTTCGTTCCGTGCCTTATTCCGATTTTAACTAGTAGTTGTCGATGCAAGGTAATTGTAAGTCCAAGCCTAGAAAATAAGGCTGAGCCAATATATAAAAATTATTCTACGATTAATTTCTACAATAAATATTATACCTAATATTTTCGAATACGATAACTTTTTAAATAGTTTTTACGGTTTAGATAAATTGCATATTTTAGTTCCGTATCTTACTCCGATTCCGAATACGTAATTGCCGATAAGCTTCGGCCCTGGTGAACCTTATACCTATTAAGGTTTAGCAGGATTTTTAAAGGTCTTATAGAGAATAGCTTTATACGATAAACTTTAAAAATAAACTTTAAAAGTATATGAAAAGCTTTGCAAGCCTTTATTAGTTTTACGACTAGAAAGTCCACTTTCGATCGTTTTTACGGTACCTTTTTAAGTTATTATCTATTAAAATAATAACTGAAATAATATAATATGCAATTCGAATATAAAATATCTATTATCCGTAACGGCAAAGCTTTAATAAAGATTATTTTGTTTACAATACGTTAATCCAGAAAAATTACTAAATAAATTAAGGCAGTCGACGCCATTGTCGATATAGAAAATATTTTCTAATAAAATCGATTTTAATTTTTGATTTTCAGATACCGGTTAATACTTAATAATAAATAAAATTTATCTTTCGATTAGTTTATTTTTGCATAATTTTAAATTAACGAAAAAATTACTGGTAAAAATAAAGGAGAACGATAACGACAAATTTAATAACGCCGAAATTTAGTTACTGAAACGATATACGTTAAAAAATTACGAATGCTGGTTTGTTCAGTTGCTTAAAATTACGAAAAGCTTCCAAAATTCCGACAAGAATCGACGTGGATAAAAGCGGAACTAGGTAGTTTGGAGTCATCTTGGAATGAGATATTTACGAAACGGAAGGGTGTTAATAAAGCATAAAAATTAAAGTAGTAATTTATTATTTTATTTAATTTTGTATATACGATTACGTCTTTTCGAAGAAGAGGTAGTTGTTAATAAGCTTCGATTTTGATAAACTTTATACCCGTTAGCTACGGTTTAGCAAGATTGTTAAATGCTTTACAAATAATAGCTTTATATAGTAAACCCTAGTTTTAATAACTTAATAATCGCGAGCTTGGATATATCTCGTTTCGTTTGTTATTAACTTAGATAGCCAAGAACTTACGAAAGGTAGTTGGTTCGAATCTAATTTAAAATAGCGTGTTCCGGGCCGTTAATCTAACATACGGATTAACTGATACGTTTACGTTTCGCTTATATTTTTAACCGTATCGGTATTAATTAAAGTAATTAATTGATTAGGATTTGGATTAATACGAATATCGTATATATCTATCAATTTATTATAGTATTCAAAATTCCTATACGGTTTTGTATTCGGCCTGCCTATAGGTACGGTTTTTAAAAATTACTTTCCGGTCGCATTATTATATTGAACGTATACGTATCTAATAAAAGGAGTTTAACATAGCTAGAAACCTTGATAATACATTATTTTGCATACTGTAAACCTTAAAAATAAACCTTAAAAACGTATAAGAAGCTTTATAAACCCTGATTAGTTTTACGATTAAAAGGTTTAAGATTAATCATTTTATAGCTTTTTAAGTTATCATTAATTAAAATATTAACCGAAATATTACGATAAATTACGTAATTTTAAATATGAAATATGAATTATCCATAACGGAAAGGTTTTGATAAAAAAAATTTATTTACAGTAATTCATTTTAAGAAAATTACCGATTAATCTAAGGCAATCGACGTTACTATCGATTTAGGGAATCTTTTCTAAAAAAATTAATTTCAATCTTTTATTTTCAAGTGCCTTTTAGTTTTCGACATTAAAAAATACTTTACTTTCTAACGAAGTTTTATAAGTAATTTCTATTTAACGGAACTATTACTAGCGAAAATAAAAAAACATAATAACGATAAATTTAATAACTTCAAAATCTAATTATTACAATAACACGTTAATAAATTACAAACAGTAACTTACCCAGCTGTTTAATATTACAAAAAGCTTTCAAATTCCGACAAAAGTTAATGTAGATAAAAGAGGAATTAGCCAGTTTAAAGTTGCTTTAAAATAAGATACCTGTAAAGGGAAACATATTAATAAAGCATAAGAATTAAACTAGCAATCTATTATTTTATCCAATATATATATACGGTTACGTTTTCTTTAAGGAAAAAATACCGTTTTTAAAAAGAGTAACTAAATTAAAAAAAGTTTTAGATAGCAGGGAAATTATTTAACTTATATTATTTAGGAATTAAAGTTGTTATAAAATAAATATTCAGTATAATAAAAAAGAAATTCAAAATCATACGATATTCCGAGCCCGAATATAACTTGTTAACGCAGGTTTAAATCGAATATATCGCGTATGCCTTATATAAATTTATTAAAACGTTAAAACACGAATGCGAATAGAAAACAAAAACTTAAAAAGGTTACAAAACGTCTTCTTAAAAAACAGTAATAATGCGCTACTTTAAACTAAACGGAAATAATGTTTATAATATCTAGCAACGGAGAGCTTAAAGGTAATTACGGAATTATTAATATTATATAACCTTATTTTATAGCGATAATTAATAATTAAATTGAATGAAATCTTTAAATTTAATAGAAATATATTCACTTAGTAGAAGAATATATCATATAATAAAAAATTACGATACGTTATAGAAAATTATATACGTTAAGAATTACAATAACTATATAAACCAGTTTTAATAAGAATAAAAACATTAAACTTGTATATAAACTTTTATAAAATCCGATATTTCGGAAACGATTATAAACTAATTTTCGTTCTGCCAACCTTCTATTTAGCTTTTTTCAAATCTAAAAAGCCGTTATCCTTTTTTAATTAAATCTTATTTTTAAGTATAACAAAATTTAACGTTAAATTCTTCCAACGATAAAACTTACTAACGTAATAAGAAATATATAACATTTTTTAATTTAATTAATTTCTCGTTAATAGCGATTATAATATATATATTTAATCGCAGTTTATTGAAAAATGTTACATTATTTTCGAATGCAAATATACGTAAAGCTATTGCAATAATTTAAAACGTAGAACTTCCTATATAACGCTAGTTTCTTTTTAAACCTTTTCGGGTTTTTCGATTTTTGCAACTACTTTAAAGCAACTAACTATCGTTACCTTAACTTTTCCATATATATAAATTTTCGCAGGGCTTTTATTATATAACTTCCATTTCCCGGATCGAATCTTCTAACCTTTATATATAGACACTTACGACCCTTGTATAGTTACCCCGGCTATAATTATTAGATCTTGTTTATTAACGTTCTTAAATAAATTACCTTCTATTTCTTTAACTTTTCTTTTTAAAAAATCGTAACCGCTTATATAAAATTGGATAAAATTATAAATTATTACCTTAATTCCTATGTTTTATTAACGTACTATATAAGCGAACTACGTGTTATGGCATTAATTGTTTTTTTGGTTTAGGTAAAGTATTCTATTATTATATGAGGAAAAAAAGAAAAAACTACTTAATAAACACGGAACATTTACGTAAATATAATATTACAGTAACTTAACTAAGCCGTAATATTAATATCGTAATAATAACTCCTTTTCTTAAGGTAATTGCTTTTAATTGCTTAAAAAAACCTTAAGTTAAATCATATATCCCAAATTTAAACATTGGATTTCATACAGTATATTAAGTATTGCAATAAGGTACGAAAGTAATACGAAATCGGCGGCGTAATGCCGTAATAAGGCCGTTTAAAAAGCGTTATTCCGGAACCGGAAAGGTATAATATTAGGGCCGGCAGCAAATACGATAATATCGTTGCGCCGTCAGGTTTTATTTACTAATTACGCGGCGGTTTGCCGATCTTTTACCGCTTTCGTAAAATAAATATCTGTATTTCTCTTTAATTTTTTTTTCTTTTTTTTAAAAAAAAAGAAATCGCCGTATTATTATTATATTATTACCGCCGCGTTTCTTATTCGTTTTTTGCGCGTTATTTTATCGTTACTTTTTAAAAACCATTTTCCGTTTTATTAACGTTTACGTAATTATTATGTCTTATATTTATATCGCTTACGTTATATTTATTATAATTAAATGTTTTTATATAATATATTTTCGTTATATAATTTTAAATTATAATTTTGCGCCCGGCGATTTACCGGTATTCCGTTATAGTTTGCTAGGTAAAAATAGGTTAAACCTAGAAGATAAGGCTGAGCCAATATATAGAAATCATTCCACAATTAATTTCCACGATAAATATTATACCCAGTATTTTCGAATACGATAATTTTTTAAATAGCTTTTCACGGTTTGGATAGATTGCACATTTTAGTTCCGTGCCTTACTCCGATTCCGATTGGTGGTTGCCGATAAGCTTCGGCCCTGATGAACCTTATACCTACTGGCTACGGTTTAGCAGGGTCCTTAAAGGCAGAGAATAACTTTGTACGGTAAACCTTAAAGATAAACCTTAAAAGCGTATAAAAAGCTTTATAAGACCTTACCAGTTTTACGATTAAAAAGTCCAATTTTGGTTATTTTTACGGCTTTTTAAGTTTCTATTAATCAAGATACGAATCGAAATAATACAACATGCTATATAACAAATACGTAATACTAGTTATTAAAAACGGAAAAGTTTCGATAAAAACCGTTTTGTTTATGGTAATTTATTCGAAAAAAAATTATTGCATAATCCAAAGCAGTTGGCGTAATTGTCGACTTGGAAAATTATTTTTAAAAGAATCAACTGCGCTTTTTATTTTTTTTGGATATTACCTTATATTTAACAAAAACATTTTCTAATAAGCTTATTATAAATAATTTTACTTTAACGAAAAACTTACTAGCGAAAATATAAAGGGATAAAAATAATAAAGATAACAAATTAAATAATTCTGAAATCTAGCTGCTGAAATATTATACGTTAAAGATTACGGAATGTTAATTTGCTCGGCTGATTAAAATTACGAGGAACTTCTAGAATTCCGACAAGAATCGACTTGGATAGGAGCGGGACTAGGCAGTCTGGAATCGCTTTGGAATAAAACACTTGCGAAACGGAAAGGTGTGAATAAAGCATAGGAAGTAAGGTAGCAATCTATTATTTTATCCAATTTTGTAGATATAGTTACGTTTTCTTAAGGAAAAGGTAATAACTTTATATAAATGTAATTATATTTCAGGATAAACGGAGCTAATAATAATTTTACCGTAACAAATCGTATATTTTATAACTGCCCAGATAACTAACCGGCGTTACGTTATAGTTACGGTATAAAATTTAAAATATAAATACGTTATCGTTTAGGATAAATAATTTATTCCGGATATAAATATGCCTTTATATTACTTTATAATCGGCTTTTATAACTTTAAATTATTTATAAATATTATATTTAAAACGTTTATAAACCGGGTTCGTTAATATAGTTAAGATGTTATTAATTAATTAAGATAATTTATAAAAGTTATCGATAAATACGTTTATCAGTTCGTTAACATTTATAACGTATGTTTTTAAAAAGGGGCTTTATCGGTTTAATAAAAATATTATTTTATATTATTACGCTATTTTTTTATTAATTCTATTATTACAATCTGCCGGTTTTATATTAAGTTAACGTAATAAAGCATTTGAAACCGTCATCTTTTTCCCGGGTTTATAAATTATTTAAATCTCAATATATTTTAACGATTTAAATTACCGGATTTGGCGTTAATTTAAATTTTTTATAATAATAAAATGTTGGAAATTTATATAATCGGTAATAACTTCGACGAGGTTTTCGGTTTTTTATAATTCCGGATGTTTTTTTAAAAAGCTTTAATAATAATTAATAACTTTTTATCGTAAATTTCGTAATTACATGCGATTAGGTTATATTTAGCCAAAAAAAAACGACGGATCATAAAATACCTTATGCGTTATAGTAAAAAAAGATTTTTTAACGTTTAATTAAAAACGTTAATTTTCAAAACTATATAACGTGGGGAATCGTAATAAAATAATACCAGGGCTATTAAAAAAGCGTTTTTAAGCTATTAAAACGCTTTTTTAACGTTATCTATTAAAAACCTCGTTTATTTGGCCTTATTTATTAAGTTAATAAAAAACTTAGCAATTTGTTAAAAACCCTTAATAAATTAATAATTAAAGTTTGCAAAACCGAGGAAACGCTGTAATTTACATAATATTTTAAAACGTTCTTATTATTAAATAACTTTTACATTTTTAAAATTTATAACGATTCCGTTAATAAAAATTATTAAATTTAAGTACCGTATTTTCGTAATATTAAATTTGTCTTTGCGGATATTTATCGTTAATTTTGCGTTTACGAAACCATAAAGGACTCTACGTACATAACTTTTATAATTCTTTTTATAAATAAAAATATTATTAAGGTAAGTTATAACGTATTTATTTAAAAAATTAAATAAGATATACTTAATATAATATTAAAACGAATTCAAAACGCCGGTTATATCAAAATTTGCAATTAAGTATTCGAATAAGTGAAACCTTATTATAAAAGCTATTTTTTATTTATTTTCCGGAGCGATACATAAACGCTTAAAAGCCGTTACGATATTAAGCTTAATATATATACGCGCCGAATAAAAGGTATTTAAGGTTTCGCGAATTAAGGGAATTAAGTAATAGTTTTTTACCGTAATGTTATTAAGATCCCGGTAATTAACGTAAATACGTACGTTACTTTTTTATTTTTTTAATAAGCAAAATAAAGGTTATTACGGAAAAACTGTTAAAACAGATAAAGCCTTTTTTTATATAATTATCGATATATTTCCGTACTGTTAATAACTCGTACGGTAATATAACTTGTACGCGGCTATATAAAAACATTTAATTTAGAAATAACTCGATTTTATAATTAAAAATTCGATACGGCGGCAGTTTATTAGTATTATTAAAAATATACGTCTTCGTTAGGTCGTAATATTCGGGTAATAGCTTTTTTAAAATTTTAATTATTGTTGCGAGTAACTTGCCGTTAAGATATTTCTGTATATTCTTTTTTGGTAACGCGGTATAATTAAGGCGTTTCGGTTATTTAGTTATAAAAGGCCTGTAATTTAAAAAAATATAATATCCGAGTTGACGTTATCGTTTTCAATAAGGATATTATAAAGGATTATATTAGGTATTAACGATGTTATTTCGTTAATTAAAAATAATTAAAAAGGCGAAATCGTTAGTTTCTATAAAATATCTGTAAAAGCGAAAACTTTTATAAAAAGTATAAAATTAATTACAATATTTTTAAACAGCAAAACGTTAAAAAGTTGATAACGCGGAAAGATCATATTTAAATCGGATTGTTATAATTTTAAGAAAAAAAAAGTAAGGTAATAAAAGTAAAAGTTAAGTTTGTTAAAATAAAGGCTACCGGAAGTTCCGATATCGTTTCGCGATCAATATATATAATTTCCGTTATCTAGTTAATATCTAGGTTATAGTTTTAGAATTAAAGTAACTTTAAAATAATATTAAACCCGTTTAAAGATTACCGATATAAAATAATTCTTTCCGTAATAAAACTTATACAGAATCGTAATATATACGCGGAAATAAGAAAACTAGTTACGGTATTATTTACTAACCGGAATTAACGGAATTGAGGGATAAGGTATAAAAAAAAAATTTTAACGCATAAAATTATTATTAATAAATTTTATAATCAAATAACTGTAATTAATTATAGCTTGTACCGGTAATAATACGTTACTAGAAGTTATAAATAAAACGAAAACGAAAAAGATACATTAAAATTTATAAAACGTATATAAATCGGATTTATTATTATTTTAATAATTTAACAGAAACTTTTAATTCCGATTTATTTTCAAAATTAATTTTTTCCTTACAGCGTATCACTATTATTACGAGGTATAGACGGCGAAGCATTTATAACTGGTCGTGGTCGCCGATTTGAGTAAATTAAAAAATAATATCTTCTTTTTCCGTAATATATGCAAAAGTTTATTTTACACTAACGTTATTTTTCTTTTAAAAAAACCACGTAAGCTGTTTTTTAATTGTTATAGATTTAATTATATAAGTTTTAATTCGGGGATTACGGAAGCGTTTTTTTGTCGTTACGGTACTAAAGTATAATTATTTAAATATTTTATTATACGTTTACGGAAAATTCGATTTCTTATATTATTTAAAAAATCTTTAAATAAGCGTATTTAAACCGCGTTATTTTTAAAACCCGGGCGTTATATTTACGGTACGGAGGTTTTTTATAACGCCTTATTAATTTTTTGTTATAATGCAATAACGCGTAAAGTCGGCGGCTGCCGGCTTTAATCAGTTAATCGTATAAAATTACCGATAAAGTCGGCGATCGTAATTAATTTTTATTTTAAAGCTTAAAAGTTCTTATAAGCTTATGTTAATATATTAACCGTAGTATAAATTTAGTTCAGGGATAATGCAAGGTAAAATATAGGTCCAAGCCTGGAAAATAAGGCTGAGCCAATACATAGAAATCATTCCACGATAACTTTTCACGACAGATACTATACCCAGTATCTTCGAACACGATGACTCTTCAAATGGTTTTTCACGGTTTGGATAGATTGTACACCTCAGTTAAGGGATAATAATATATTTTTTACTTTAAGTTAATTATATAACTATACTTTCGAATTTAATAATAATATTATTACTTTATTTATTTTATTATGTATGCGTAAATAAGCGTTTTTAAAGCTTTTAAGCGGCGTATATAATGCGGTTAATTGACGAAAAAAAAAGCGTTCCGGTTTATCGCAAGTTTTAAACCTATTAAAAACCGTTAATTAATATATTTCTTTTAACAGATTATTGGGTTTTAATATATTTTTTATATACCGGGGGCTCGGAGTTACGGAAACGTTAACTTTCCAATATGTTAATAATAAATTATGCCGTTTATAAAAAATAACCTTAAAAAATAAGTTATATAAACGTTAAAAAAGCTTTATTAATACGTTATAAAAAGTTACGACTTAATATATTAACCGTTTTGCGGTTATTAAACGTTCCTGTAATAACGCATTTTTAATAATTTTATTCCAGGCTTATTATAACGATTTTTCGGTAGCAGCTAATTATTTGCGAAACTGGTAATTTTTATACGATAATTACTTTGCTTTTTAAAGCAACTATTCCGCTTTTACGAAACGTTTTTATAAAAAAAATTTTCGTATTGTAAATGTTTATAATTATTTTCGAAATTTATAAAAATATCGTTAAGAAATTTCTAAAGTTATTTATTTATTTCGAAAAGCCGGCTTAATAACGTAAAGTCGTATATAATTCGTACCGTAATAAAAGTTAAGTAAGGAAATTCAAAAAAAGACTTTTAGAAATTCGTAAATCGAAGTAATAACGGTATATTACCGTTTTGTGCTTAATTAAAAGCGGAAATACTAACATCTATAATACCTTTTTCGAGAATTAAGGTATTTGGTAAAGTTATATCGATTTTTAAAGTTCGGTTATTAAGTAAGATTATAGCAAAAAGGTAACGTATTAACGGCGGACCTAGGATTTTTCAAAATTACGGCTTAGGCAAAAGAATGTATATTACCGTAAAAGTTTGTTTTTAAAAGTATAAAAAACTATTACGACGCTAATCGTTTTTTTTTATTTTTTTTAGTTTAAGTAAAATATTCTATTATTACATAAAGAAGAAAAAAGAAACGTTAGCTAATAAACGCGAAACGTTTACGTAAATATAGCGTTACGGTAGCTTAGCTAAGCCGTAACGCTAATACCGTAACATTACGCGTATAAACGAACTGCGCGTTATTGTGTAACTTTTTTATGATTTAACTTTAAATATTTATTTTTTAATATTACGATTATAGAACGTTTTATTAAAAAGTCTTATATAAACTTAGTTATTTAAGTTTAAAAAACGACTTTAAACTTTTTTATATTAAATTTGGTTTTATATATACGGTTGTACTATACAAAGCAATTGTTTATAAGGTCTTTAAAAACCCTGCTGAACCGTGGCCAACGGGCATAAGGTTTACCAGAGCCGAAGCTTATCGACAACCACCAGTTTAGATCGGAATAAGGCACGGGATTAAAATATGCAATTTATCCTAACCGTAAAACCTATTTAATTAATCATCGTATTCGAAAAATACTAGGTATAGTATTTATCGTAGAAATTTTATTATGTAATTATTTTCTATATATTGGCTTAGCTTGTTAACTAAGACTTGGACCTAACTTTTACCTTGCATATATACGGTTGTATTTTTTACTTTAAGATTTAGATATGACGATATTCTCGCCCTATATGATAATTTGTTTAATTTGCGAAAGTTAACGCCAACCGAAAAGAAATCTATTATTAAAGAAATCCTAAACTTAAATATGCGAATATTTTCTATAAGATATTAATATATTAAAAATATAATAAATTTGTTACTTACTTAACGCGTTATAATATACGTAAGGATTAACTAGGCGTTAAACCTTATTTAACAGCAAAATAAAATAAAACGGGTTTAAATCGAAAAATCGATTATTAAAAGATATTATAGGAAAGTCTAAAGGTATTTCGTGAATAGTTTAAGTTAATTCGGATTATAATTACAAAATACGGGATTACAAAAAAAGATGCTTATAATTTCGACAAAGCGAGTTTTTTAATAGGGTTTTTAATAATATACGGTATAATAATGATAAATATCGAAAGATATAAAAACCTTAAATAAAGTGAACAAAATAATTAAAAATAAATTATAATTATATCAATTATTACTTCGTAAATTTGAAGTTATATTATTATTTAATTAACTGTAAAACTTATTTAATCAGTTATCGTGTTTAAAGGTACTGGGTATAGTATTTATTATGGAAATGATATCGTATAATCATTTTCTGTATATTGGCTCAGCCTAGCAACTAAGGCTTGGACCTAACTTCTATCTTACATATTATTATTTAATATTTTAATGGAAAAAACTTATTTTAAGTTTTAATATGCTAATAACTCATTATTAATTAATTAAAAGTAAATATTAATTATAATAATTAACTAACGAAAGAATTAAATTGAAAATATAGTACTATTTCGATAAATATATTCAAATATATACGAAAAAATCGTAATATTTTTTTTTTCAACGGTTACGAAAGTTATTATTTAATATAATTCGAAAAATATTACGTAAATAAAGATATTACTACGTTTTATTATTTTTTTTTCTCTTTAATTTTAATTTTTTCCATATTTTATTTTTCCGTTTTAAAACACGTTTATACGTTTTATATCGAAAATTTAATACGATATTATTATATTACATTATAAAGAAAGCTTTCTTACCAGTTTTTATAACGCGTTTAAAGCCGTTATAATATCCGATAATATCAAATCCGGTTTTACCAAAACTAAACTTATTTTATTCGATTTCAATATTGTTTTTTCCAATTTGGAAATTTTTTGGATTATACTTACGCCGATTGTTTCGCTCTTTGCTTCCGCCGGTTCTAATTTTTCCTTACTTTCTAAAGCATTTAAAATATATAAAAAATAAAAAAGTAAAAATAATATTTATAAAAAAGAATAAAAATTACTAAGAGAGCTCCCTGACAAAAATAATTAAATCGGTTAATTTTTAAATAAAAATAACGTAATATTTTTATACGTAAACGGTTTTTGTTGTTTAAAAAAAGCTGTTAAATTACGCGAAACTAATTATTTTCTTAACAAATACCGAAAAACCAAATATAAATATTTTTTTTAAAAAAGAATTTTTTATTATATAAAAAAGGCTGTTTTAGCCGAAAAAGAAAAGAGTAATAAAAAAAGCAGTTAATAATAACTGAAAACAATTATCGTAAGAATATTAAAACGAAAAACGGAAATACGGCGTTTATAATAAGTCTGGATATAATGCGCGTATTTGCAAAAAAGCTGTAAATACGTTAAGCAAGAACGAATCCGATTAGTTCCAATTAATATATAACGTTGTAGTTACTTCATTTAAATATATAGTTTAAAAATGCTAAACTCCGTGTAATTTGTTTGTACGCGTAGTTGGTTTATATAGTACGTTATTATTATAGAAAATAAAGATTTCCAATAGTTGTTTAGAATCAAAATAATTAAAAAAATAAACCTAACAGAAAGATCTAGTTATTTTAATCCGACTTTATGAATAAATTGGTTAATTTAATTCCTAAAGAATTTAAATAACTTCTTAAAAACGTTAATGGCAAATACCGAGTTAATATCGAACTTTAATCTGGTTTATTTAAGCTTTATTAATAAATATTAAAAGAAAATCGGTTTTATTTTATATATTACACTTTATACATAACCCGATATATTTTTTGTAATATCTCGATTTATCCGATTTAAACTAAATTTTAATAATGCATATTATATAGCAGTTAATTACGTTATATAGTACTTAATCGGTATTAAAACGTGGGCGTTATAATTCGATAGCAAGAATTCGACAAATATAAAAAATAACGCTTTTTTTATAAATAATATAATCGATTAAAAAAGTTTCTAAATTTAGGATTATGAAGTTATTTAAAAGAATAATAAAATAACGAGCGAATAAGCAAGATATAATAATTACTTCCATAACCGGAACGGAATTGTTATTTTTTATATAAGTTGTTAAATAAACCTTATTTATTTTTCGATTAATTAAAAAACTAAAATTAACCTAAATAGAGGATTTTTAAATATATAATGCGATAATTAACATATTATACGGCTTATTAACAGCAACGTTATCTTTATATGTATAAAGCTATAATATCTAAATATATATAACTATTAATTCCGAAAAGCGGTAAAGAAAACTTAATAAATATAGATTATATATTTATAAGCGAGATATTAACTAATAAATTAATTAAACCCTTATTACCAGATCTTTTTAATTATTTCAAAAAATAATTAAAATTATGGTATATTTATAAAGCCTTAAACTGCCGGAAGAAAACGTTAAAAGCAATTTCTAACAAAAAATTGGCTAATTAAAAGAATATAATTACCGGGAAAAAGGTAAAATAGAAAGTTACGGCTTTAAAAAGTAATAAAAATGTAACAATTAACGCCTTAAATTTTTTTAAAGCGTTAAAGTGATGTATTAATTAACCAGGTATGCTATCGCATATTAACTACAAAAGGCTACGTTTTGATCGGAGGACATATGTTCCGTTATGAGGCTATATAACAGCAGTACGTATGCAAAGCACTTATGCAATGAGCTAAATATAACAACGCAAATAAGATCCCCTATATCTGACATGGGCCGATTTAGTAAGTAGGTAAATTCAGGAAGTGGGTGGGGGACACTAATAAAGGGCAGCGTATGGAAAGATTAAAGACCTAGAACATCGCACCGAAATGGAGGGATATCTATAGAAAGAACGCACTCTAAGGGTGCTTGGCTAATAACGGCGCATTATCAAACCATCGCTTGTCGTCGCTGCTGCGGCCCCGCGGTTAGAGCCGTAACCACCTTCGACGAATATAGGTAGAGTTTGGTTACCGCTTATAAAGTACCTGACCCGCGGTTGCTCGAAATTTATAGGCTGACTAATGATGCGGATTATCTCAAAATTGAACAGGCCGATCCACGTGAAGAACTTCGGGGGCCTGAAAGCTTAGCAAAATAATGGGAACCAAATGCTCATGAAGGACGTGGCGGCTTGGTGTCGCCCTAAGCCGACGAATTCAACTTCCTGCGCTAGGATACATAACAGAACCCCGAGCTGCTTGGATCAGGGCACGTAATAGTGCTTGGTCCGTACTTTAAATATCGGGATTTCGTATGAACATAGGACTCCCCGATCAGTCTCGCAAGGACCTCGCGTGGACGTACAGCGATCATATTGATCTCAAGCGGAGAGCCCCTGGATCCCGGGGCGACGATCCGGCTACACCCGGCGTTTCTTACGCTAAATGACAGAGCACGGTTGATGTGACCCGTCTACTGTAACTGCATCATGTTTCGAGTAGTCAGATGGACCCTTTGGTAATGGTGATGCGATACAGGAACAAGGGGGAGTTCTCCCGATACCTTGCATACTGCGATTCGGAGCGAGTTGTAGATGTTGACAGAGCTAGATGTAAGTCTGTTGATACCGCAGCACTGAAATCCTGCGCCTTTTGCGATCCATGACTGTCCTAGATGTTGTCGACCATCTATTGTACCTGCTGATTGTAGTATTCCTAGACTACCCATTCATCGCCTTTCTGGGAACGGCTCGAATCGAGTTGTTGCGTTTGCCCGTATACAGAAGCTTCCCTGACGAGAAATCGGAAATGGTCGTAAAGCCATAAAACGGCAACAATGGCGTGAATGCGTGGAACTCGTGTTTATACACACACACTGCGGTGATCAAACAAATAAGACATATCTACAGCAACATCCTCCAATCCAGCATAGTACGGTCGTATCGCCCCAATAAAACAATACTTCCCGGGTATGTTACTCTAAAGCTCGCCAAACCCCTCCTTCACGCTGCTGTGTTCGTTATGGTGATGCTTCTCGTCTGGATGATGGCGCGTTCCAGGTCGTCGCCCGGCCTGGGATCGAATGTTTGGTTATTAGCCTCTGTGTCGTCGGAGCTCGAGGATCCGGCGCGGTTGGCCCTGCTCTGCCCCTCGATCTGGACCTCGTGCGGTGCTCCCCCCAAACTCCGTAGGTGGAACATGGTGTCGTCGGCAACCTCCTTGTACGTGTTTAACTTTCGCGGTACCGAGCTCTCACCTATTGTGCGGAACGACTTTCGATACCGACTGCCGATAGGGGCGCTAGTGGTGGCATAGTCGCCCATGAGGCGAGGCGTAAGGTGGCGGGCGAAGGCTCGCAGGGTACATAAGGACGGGCAAATGACGAGGAGTTGAATTTCGATAATGCTGTGATAAATTTAGTTCTCACGTGGTATCTGAATGGTATGGTTGACATACGCCCAAACTGTGAAGATCAAAGTTAGTAAGTCATATAGCACGGACTAAAGGGGGGGGTGAAATTATTAATCAGCCAGGGAGTTCCCTAACCAAAAGGCTTGGAATCCAGGACTTTGGAAGGCTGACGTACTGATTGTGTAACACATATCCCATGTTCTGTCAGGAGAACTGAATGTCGGAGAATACAGTAAAACGAGCCTGATGATAGACGTAATGAACGTGCTGCACGGGATTAGTCTTTATCCGATCTGTGTGGAAACGGGGTATAGGCTGCTGACACGGAGCCAATGGCAAACACAAATATAACCCCTACTTTCTGCGGCGTCTTCATCTGGAGTTGAAGGACTAAGGGGAAAGGCAGACCCAGCATGACGAGATCTGTCAAAATGCCTAGAGTTGCTGTCGCCTTGAACATAGCCAGGACGTTGATGCAGGAGCCCTCCGTAATCGTCGCATCCCATGCCTTCTCGATAGGCTTGCACGCGAAAAGGACGGCGAAGAATAACGCAGTGCAATATCCGACCACGACGGTTGAGGTTGCATAGACGGACCGCCTCCACCATTTTTGAGGCGATAGTTGGCGATAGTATAACAGGATAGACATCTTCGCAAAGCAGGTTACGATGTTGAACGCCGCTGCTTGAATACCGAAGGCCTGGATGGCGAGTCAGTCCATGTATGAGCGCCGAATCTGTCACCGCTCCTTACCTTTAGGAAAAAGTTGAACAGCTCAAGTGGCAGCTCCCATGCGTGTATCCCTACTACAGGTATTTGAAACCACCCTGTTGGCAGAGGTTAGGGCTAGCGTTTGCTTCATATTGAGTAGGCCGGGTTACTTACATAACGTCAGACTTTGGCATGTCGCTGACGATGCCCATGCAATGAGCAGACAGACTTTACGGAAGCACAGCTTAGCAGGTTTTCTTAAGTCGGGGGCGTTGTGTTGTCTTAGACCATACTTGTTGCTAGATCTGTGAATCTCCTTTGGATCCACCACCTTACGTACAGATTCTGGGCCACGAAGAAGAGCATCACTGCCATGCCGCCGATATACACCCCATGGTATTGCTGAACGTATTGTCTCTGCGGATGATTGAAATCGACCACGTAGCCTTCAGGCGGCGGCATCACCACCGTGACTCCGTTAACCACAGACATCTTGCTCTACACTTCGTCCTGGTGTCGCCCTGGCGACGCTCGAGTTTTCGACTGACGCAGGCCAAATGCTATGTGGTGGAGTTGAGGATCGAAAATACTGGTTAACGAGCGAGACGGATATGAAGACACGACGCAGTTAAGCACAAAATAAATGCCTTACTGCTGCAACCCTTCTATATCCGGGAAAGCATGTCGACCCCATTCTTCTGGCGACCTCATGCGCTTACCCGCACAGAGTGCCATTGCTACTAGGTTGCTGTCACCCTTCCCAATCAGGTACTCAGAAATCATTCGATTCATACGAATAGCAGGTAAGAGAACAGGGGTGTGGTATTTATCAAAGTCCTGACCAGCCCTAGCTAGCGTCCGGGAACGCTCTGTGGTGGCATGCGGGAGTGTGATCCACAGCGACCCGGATCTTCATGCATATGCACATGTGTGGCGTCAACGTGTCCTCTAAGGAGTACGAATGCTCCGAGTCTAGATGCAGCTTTCCGGTGAAATACGACTAATGGGATACTCTCCAAGCCATATGGGATATCCCTACCTCTACAACAGGGGTTTCTTCATGAGACAATGCGGCTCGAGCGGTCGAGGTTACACAGTTTGAGGCTTCCCCCAAGCCACACAGACCCCTGTTCGGTCCCGACTCGAAAAAAGCGCAAACTGACATTGCTGGACGCAGACAGAAATAATTTCGTGATCATCCAGTAGCCTAGAACAATCTGCTTCTTGCCCACTACGGCAAAATATCCCTACAAAAGCAGAGTGGGTATGGGGACGCTAGCTAGAGAATAGCCCGACGCCGTTGGTGGTCGAATGAGAAAATAATTCCAGCTCAAGAGAGGTACAGCGCAAGTCGCCCGAAGCCGCTATGAGTACCGTGAGTGGCTGCAGTCTCTAACAGTCCTAAATATCCGAGTATGAGATTACCTTCCTATTCGGCCGTTGATACTGCAACGCTACTTTCGCACGCCTATCGGAGTTTTTTCATCCTTACTAGGAATCCCTTCTCTTGTTAGGTCACAATTACGGTATGGTTACAACCACAGTGGGCAGTACCCCCGACCTGGGAGTTCGAGCAGTGGAAATTCCTCGGTCCAAGAGGTTGCATTCGGAGGTGCCAGTATATCGTCGACATACTTACATCCATGCTCGCATTGATTACTCTCAATCGAGCACGTATCAGATTTACCCCTCTCCCCAATGCCTGTTGGTATCATACGATACACATGCTCTCTCCCCCCTAATCGCTCGGTATAAAGCATGGTGGGAAACGTGGGGGGTTGGCAACCATTGCCAGTTTAGGGGTATTTTAGTTATCGCCTCTTTCTCTTACCGAGCAGGTTGGGCTAGGCGCACGACTACGGCTGATAGTAGGTAGCGTTAGGGGCTGCCCCGGAGTCTAGCCGTCATTTACCAGGGTGAACTGAAAGAGGTGAAGAATGCGAAAAGGGAGAATATAGCAACTTCGATTATATCCGATCCACCCCGTGTTTTTAAGTGCAGTCAGGCCACTCGCGCGCAGGCATACAGGCACATTGCATATAACCACATGTATGTGTGGGGGAGTGGTTCTTTATGTTGGTACGGAAACCCTTCAAGGGTCACGCATAAGAACTGACAATCCCACCATACCATCCGGCTATGAATCGTGATAATAGCACACTAGAAACGTCATACAGTTACGCCCTAAGATGTCTTCCACAGCGCAAGCGGCTGTTGCCAACTTGAAGGAAGCTGGTTTAGGGGATGTGTTATACCTCCCTGACCAACCAGCCTACAATGAACGGACTAAATCCTACTGGTCCCTGACGGCTCAGCTGAAGCCATGGGCCATTGTCCAGCCACGGAATACGGAGGAGGTCTCCAAAGCGCTTACGGCGCTGCTCAACACTCCCGATTGCAAGATTGCTGTGCGCAGGTGAGTTTCAAAGGGGAAAAGAGTGCCCGACTCTTCCCTCAGCCGGATCCTGATGGCGGGGCCAGATCATTGTGCCTCATATCCGATTCTCCCTGTCCCAAATTTAACTTTATCATGGCAAAGACTGACTTGGAAACGCGAAATATAGCGGCGGTCATATGGCCTGGTCTGGTGCCAATAATATCGAGGACGGTGTGACTATTGACTTGGGCCTGATGACGAAGACGACGTATAATCCGGAGACCAAAATTGCATCGGTACAACCGGGTGGCAGATGGACAGAGGTGTACGCAGAGGTAGAGAAACGTAAGCACCCCTTCGGCATATGTGTTTTAAAAGCGGCAAATGCTGATTCATGAAACTGTAGACGGTGTTATGGTCGCTGGTGGCCGTGAAGGTCTTGTCGGTGTCGGCGGTCTTCTCACTGGCGGCGGCAAGACGTTCTACACTTGTCGATATGGGTTCGCATGTGGTAAGTATCTCTTTACCTAGCTGTGCCTGAGTTGCTTGTTTGCTACTATCTGGCCCCATACGATGCTATGAAGGTCGCCGGTACTTCCTAGACGGATTCTACCTAAGCGCGCCCGGAAGCTCCAAAGCACTCTCAAACTGGATGACCCGAGACTTTCACTAACACTCTAATTTAGACCAAGTCGTCAACTACGAGGTCGTGCTGGCTGATGGCAGCGTCGTCGATGCCAATGAAAAAACTAACTCGGACCTCTTTCGTGTGTTGAAGGGGGGTGGCAACAACTTTGGCATAGTGACCCGCTTCGATATGAGTACCTTCGAAGCAAAGAACATCTGGGATGGAAACCTCGTCTGTGCAAAGAGTGAAACCCAAGCGACCCTCGACGCATTCGTCGACTTTACGAAGCAGCTCAAGGAGAAACCAGACAGCCATGTTCTCCTCATGTGGACGTTCATGCCACAGGCAAAAGAGCACTTCGTAAACCTAGTCTTGACCCACCTCGATGGCGTCGAGAATGCACCGTCGCTGGACAAATTCCTAGCCATTCCGGGTCAGAAGAACATGAAGACGACTTCTCTAGCCCAGAAGATCGCATCGTTCCTTGTACCGTCGGGCAAATAGTGAGTCACAACCTTGTCTTTGCCATCTCTTGGTACGAATCCATTTTCGGCTCACGCTTGTGGAATCGGACTTTGGTATGATCTCACCTCCCAGTCCTCTCAGCTAATTTTTATGCTTCCACAGCGACACCTGGTTCACCCTTACCTTCAAGCTAGACCTGAGGATTTGCCAAAAGGCATCCGACAGATTTGAGAGCCTAGCCGAGCAGCTGAGGGAACAGATCCCCGACGGAGATTTCTACATCTCGCTGGTCATGCAACCGCTGCCCCTGACCTTCGGGGCCCACTGCACGGCGCGGGGCGGCAACATGTTCGGCCTCGACCGTCTGAAGGACGACTGCGTCCTCCTGGTGGCGGCGGTCGAGGTCGCGACGCCCGAGATCTCGGAGAAGATCGGGTTCCCGGCTCTGAAGGCGGCGATCGACGACATCGAGTCGTACGCCGAGTCGGTCGACGGCAACGTTGAGTTCCGCTACCTGAACTACTGCGACGGCTCCCAGGATCCCTTCAAGACCTACGGGGAGGAGAACATCAAGAAGATGAGGGAGGCGGCCGCCAAGTACGACCCCACTGGCGTCTTCCAAACGAGGGTCCCGGGCGGCTTCAAGATCTCCAAGGTGAAATGAAGGAACTGTGTAAAAACTAGATATCGTGGGCTGACCACCTGGAGTCATACCAAAGTCACCGGTTCTAAGACAACTTTTGCCTCTCCATCATAAAACTGGTGCAGCAATGGGGTTGACCTCCTACCTGCCAGGTAGTCGATAATGCATGACCACCCCGTGCCATACGTCCGGCGGATACTTCGTCTCCCTGGCTCCTGAAAGCATACTTGACTATACCATGTTTATAGATACATATGTAGTCAATTCTATAACCCATTCCCACGTGCGTTCTAGGAAGACTCACTACTAAATGATGCCAGTTATATCGTCAAGACTCTTAACCTATCAACGGAGCCCCACGTGGGACAAGCTAATAACGTCTAGTATATATTGCGGGCCCTTGCCCATTGCACAGGGGTTTCGGGTAAGGGAGGATCACTATGACAATTGATTGGCTACCAGGCATTACTGCTCGGCCGTCCGAGCCGCCCAATAACACCGCAGGGCCGCTGTGCATATATCGCGTTACTTTGTCTGAGTAGTGGGGTTGACCAGAAAGGGCTAAAATAAGACGGCTTCTAAGGACGGCTAGTTCCGGTTTTTGGAGCCTCAGGGGTCGGATATCACGTCGGCTTCCGAATCATGAGCCCTTGTTTCGCGTTACGTTCCTGAGCCTCCGCATAGAACACATATTCTCTGATATCGTGATATAGGTGGACATGAGCCGATCGGATCTCCGGGGAACCCCCCTTTGCGGACGGGACACCCCATTAATCATTCATTCGTGTCCCCTTCCCCCATTTACCTAACTATAGGTACTCCAGTGCTTAACTACGTACTGTGGACTTCCACGGTCGTTTACCAACTGCTCAACAAGGCTTGGATTATATGTATGCTGGTTCTCCGGAAGTTCGGAGTTATATTCTTCAATCCATCGGCAATAGCATCTGGCAAGTCGGGAAGTTGAATAACCGCCGCCTTCATTCGAACAAGGCCTAGGCTTGGCAGTGCTGTTTCTAACTATAGTGCGTTTTAGAATCAATAACACGGCAGCCTACGGAAGCGTGGGGTAGTTTAGACACGTTCCTAACCTGAACGGGTGTGAAGCCGTTGGGCAGGAGTCATACCACACATGCTTCACCGGTTTTACAGGACGCTTGCAGCGAAAACTCATCTTGTGACAGTCTGACAACGATTCCTCTACTGAAAGGCCCCTTTGGTCACCAAGACGATGGCATACTGGGGGCACAGGATGGACAGGGTCATATGGGTACCCCCCCCCCACCATTGAACGCAAAAGTCCAGATCTGAGGTTCTAAGGTTCTATGGACTGAACCGCCGAACGCAAACTACACAGCGTGGGGGAAGTTGTAGCCGCTATATAAGTGTCTATGACGGAGCGCAAGTAAGAATCACTATGTATACAGGCATATACTAGGCGGAAGCCGAATGAACCAGCGCAAAGTTGCTTAGTTAGTTCTGAGAACTTTTGACCATTTGTCTCTTTACCTGTTTTAAGTACCTGGGTTTGTCAAGTGCGTCACCAAGATCCAGAGCCGGCTTATTTTCCGGGGAGCTTAACAGAATTCGCGGAGAAAGGCGGCACTCGGAGTTCGCACTTGATTCCATCACGATCTCCTCCTGCAGCCCATATCGACCGAGGAGAACGACTCCCGAGGAACCATGCAGTATGCCAGAGGATACATAACCAACCCATGTGCAACACTCTCTTGTTCCCAGCCTTTCGGTACGCTATATTAGAGAAGCTGTATCGCCTGGCCACAACTATTAGCTGTAAACGGTCGTAGTTCGACTGAACGGAGCGTGGCCGGAATCCCGACCACGGGGGTCGCTGCCAAAACACGTGGGGATCCACCTGGAGACCGCCGACTGATGCGGGATTTACCGCGATTGAATGTAAAGGACTCCGTAGCCCACGCAATATGGACGCGAAACCGTTGCCGAATACTACCACTAGTGCCCACTCACTGGGGCTAGGGATACCGAAGCCTCATCGCTAGTGGTTGCGCTTAAGGCTAAGGTCAGGCCCTCGTCGAGTGCCGTCGGTACCCATCGTTAACCGGCGATCGCCCGTCTTTCCCCTGTCTTTCTCCCGTCTTCCCCCTGTCTTTGCCCCGTCTTCCGGAGCTGTAGTTGTTAGCGAGCGCCCATGATGTGAGTTGCGCGTTATTGGGTGGGCGGAGGATTGTAAGGCGCACCCGCGGCTCCGATGTGCGGAATGGACCTTGGGGGCCAGATCAGCCCCGATATACAATAGGACTCCCAGTTTCCTTGTATCAAAATTTCACGACGGGACTGGACCTGTAGTTTGCTGAGCCGATACACTGACGAGGTATCTTAAGAATTCTACGAATTGTCCGATTCCCGAATATCCACAGCGGGGCTAAACTTCTTCGTGGCAGGTACCCAGCGGTGGGGATAATCGAGACCGCTACAATACCTAGCACCATTTCATACGTGGACTATACGGTAGCATACACATATCACCATGCCGAACATTGTGGTTATCGGGTACGCGCAACTCTGGGGCTCGTTCGGTCAAAGGGATAGTATACTGACCTCTGTCTTTCAGGGCCGGCGTGTCCGGGTTGACTTCGGCATACCTCCTATCGAAGGAGAAGGGCAATACAGTAACCGTCGTCGCGAAACACATGCCCGGCGATTATGACATCGAGTATGCATCGCCATGGGCTGGCGCTAACGTGCTACCGTAGGTCTCTCTGGCTCACCTCCTTATTATAGCCACCACGAGGCTAACGCAAGCTAGGATGTCAACCTTGCCGAACAGCCGCTGGGAGCGCCGGACATGGCCAGAGCTGAAGCGCCTCGCAATGGAAGTGCCGGAGGCAGGTATCCATCTACTCAGTAAGGGGATCTCTCCGGTCGTGATAAACGACGACGAGGCTGACCCGCCGAAGAAAGCCGCGTGTACCGCCGCGAGAAGGACCTGGAGCAGCTGAGGCGCGGCGGTTATTCCCACGACGGGCTGTTCATGGAGAATCCATGGTACGGGTCGCTGTTCGACGACTTCCGGGAGCTCTCCAAGGACGATCTCCCCGAGGGGATGGCGTCGGGCTGCGAGTTCGGCACCGTTTGTATCAACACGGCGCTCTACCTACCGTGGCTCCTAGGGAAGTGCCGCGTGAACGGGGTGGTGTTCCGCCGCGGCCAGCTCAAGCACGTATCGGAAGCCGCCACTATGAGCCACACGGACGCGAGTGCTGATATCGTCATCAACACCACCGGCCTGATGGCCTCGCGTCTCGGCGGTGTGATGGACCAGAACCTCTACCCCATTCGTGGCCAGATCGTCGTCGTCAGGAACGAGGCTCCGTACATGCTGACCAAGTCGGGCACCGACGACAGCGACGACGAGGTCTGCTATATCATGACGCGGGCCGCCGGCGGTGGCACGGTATTGGGCGGGACGTACCAGCAGGGTCAGTGGGAGAGCCAACCGGATCCCAACATAGCGATGCGCATCATGCGGCGCGCGGTCGAGATGATGCCCGAACTGACCGACGGGAAAGGCGTGCAAGGCCTGGATATCATCCGCCACGGTGTCGGGTTGCGCCCTGGTAGAAAGGGGGGGGTGCGGATCGAGAAGGAGAAGATCGGCGACACGTGGGTCGTCCACAACTACGGCCACGCCGGCTGGGGATATCAGGGATCATACGGCTGCGCGGAAGGCGTTGTTGAACTTGTCGGGGAGATCCTGAACAGGCCAAAGCTGTAATTCTAGGATGCCGCCAAGCCGGATTCTGTTCGTACCGGAGGAGCGTATATTCAAATCTTACATGCAGCTATTTCCTGCCTTTTACTTTTGATCATGCCTCGTGCTCTTGTCGGCTATGCCTTCTCTTGAGGCTAGCGTCTACCATATCAAATAAGAGTAGTGCGGCAGGGCTTCGATGTATTGTCAGTTGACTAGAGTCAAACAGCACGCCGAACGCGACTGAATCGCTCGTTTGGGAACTTGGTAGCCATTCATGCAAAAGCAAAGTCAATAACGAGTGCAGCAGCAGGTGTTCTTGCCGCACATCGTGACATAGCGTCATAGTAGCTTACCCGTATTCCGATGCGATTATTCCGAGGCAGTTGACCCAAGCCACCCACCTAGTCTGTTAGCAGTGAGCCTTCTCGCCTGCTGCAGCCATCAATATGAAGTTGAATCAGTCGGGGATGGCCCAGCAAGGGTTAGTTACTGTGATAATACTTATGATCATGGCCTAGGTGCCACGTGTCAGTGCCCGTTTGCCAGGTGTGTTGTATTGATTGCCACAGGGGAAGCGTGCTATGCATGGTTTAATTAGCGCTAATGGGTAGCGTACAGCAAACCGCGACACATCAATTGTGATGTAAAAGCTCCCCCTGTAACTTACAACATCCTAGTGGGCGCGCCAGAACCTCGTTGCGGACGGCTACAAAATGGCAAGCCATCAGCGAAATGTAATCTCGTGGGCATTGAATCTGGCCTTGAACGTCGCCACCGGCCGCAATGTGAATTTATCGAGACTTGTCGCCCCATGTCTATTCGCAATAGACGCCGTGCTCTGCGCCGCAATCATATGGAAGGTCCCATGTGAGCCTCACAATGACCAGTGTCTCAGAAGCAATACTAACCCACCCCCTTTTCCTCCGCAGATACCGAAATCGACTGGAATGCCTACATGGAGCAGGTATCGCAGTACGTGTCCGGCGAGCGCGATTACACCTCGATCAAAGGAGGGACCGGGCCTCTTGTCTACCCTGCGGCCCACGTCTACATCTACACCGGCCTCTACTATCTCACAAATAAGGGCGAAGATATCTTTCTAGCGCAACAACTCTTTGGGGTGCTCTATATGGCCACGCTTGCCCTGGTCATGGCCTGCTATAGAAAGGCGAAGGTAGGCTATAACGTAAAAGAAGACGTGTAGGTGCCTGCTGATGGAGGCCCTCCGAAATAGGTTCCTCCATACGTCTTCCCTTTGTTGATCGCCTCCAAGCGTCTTCATAGCATCTTTGTCTTGCGATGCTTCAACGACTGCTTTGCCGTCTTCTTCCTCTGGCTCGCCATATTCCTATTTCAGCGTCGAGCCTGGACTTTGGGGAATGTCGCGTATTCCTTGGGCTTAGGAATCAAGATGTCCCTGCTACTTGTTCTACCCGCAGTCGGAATAATTCTCTTCCTCGGCAGAGGCTTCACTGGCGCTTTGAAGCTGGCTATGGTTATAGTTCAGATTCAATTCCTGATCGCGTACCCGTTCTTGGGCGAGAATGCTATAGGCTATCTGTCCCGCGCATTCGAGTTGTCCAGGCAGTTCCTTTTCAAATGGACGGTAAACTGGCGCTTCGTTGGAGAAGACGTCTTTCTCAGCCGCCCCTTCTCCATCACTCTCCTCGTTATGCACGTTTCCGTACTAGTATGGTTCATCACCAACAAGTGGCTCAAGCCTACTCGGAAGCCCCTGTCTGCCATTATTGGACCGGTTCTGCAACTCGAGCCGCCTCTCAGTCCTCTAGAGGAGCGTCAGGTGGCATCGCGGGTCACCCCTGAGTTCGTCACGACCACAATTCTTTCGGCAAACGCAATCGGCCTCCTGTTCGCTCGGTCCTTGCATTACCAGTTCTACTCATATGTCGCCTGGTCGACACCTTATCTCCTCTGGCGTAGTGGAATCAATCCCGTTTTCCAGTATGGTCTCTGGGCACTCCAAGAATGGGCCTGGAACGTCTATCCCAGCACGCCGATCAGCTCAAGCGTCGTGGTAGCTGTTTTGAGTGCCACCGTTGCTCTAATCGCAGCACGAAATGAGAATGGTGCTGAGCCCTCCGCACCAGATTCAGGTGAAAGCAAGAACGCCCAGAAGAGGCCACATTAGGGCGCTCAATCCCCGTCGTCGGAATCCGACGGTGGCATCTTGCCTACATTTGAATCCTCTTCACTATCATCATCATCGAGAGTAGGTTTTGTGAACTCTTTTGGCCTACCACAGATAGTTAGCTTAGCAATAGGGAAGGGATACTGCATTCACCTACCAATAGCTCCGCTTGCGCCATTCACGTTCTTCGCGGACGACGTTCACGATTTCACCCTCGACCTTGCCCTTGTGATCCTCAGCCGGGGTGAGGTCCACAAGGACAAAGCCCCCACGCTTGATCCAGATGGTATTGCGAAATCGCGCTGCGAGTTCTACGAGAACGGTTCGGTTGTCTGGCAGCGAGCAGCTGTATAGGTTGTTGCCCTCAGCCTTGATGATTTTGGCGATCGATTGAGAAGCCGCCAGCTGATCCGGAGGTGTCGTAGTCGCTTCCGCGGCTGCGCGGATGTCACGCTTCGGGCGGCCCATATCGAATGGCTCGATTTTAGATGAGCCTGAAAATGCCTGATTTGCCTGCCCTTGCGAAACAAGTACAAGATGTCGAAGCAGCAGGTAGGCGAGAAGCAATTTTGGTGAAAGCATGGACAGTGGGGCAAGAATGAGTCCAAGTTCAGCCCGTAGTTTTACCGATACGATATAGCTAGATGGATACCTACTGAGCGTCAGTACCCTATCAGTTCTGACTGCCTTTGTATCTCGGATACCTCCCTGACCTATACTCCCCATGGTATTCTTTCTACGTACGACGTATTGTCCATACGAACAGAACTGCCTGCAGTCCGTGTCAGCGGGCAAACGGACGCTGTTTACCTTCGACCTAATCTTTTCGTATTTAAAGCGAGGCCAAGGCCATGACAGCTTCTAGCCTCGCAGGTTGGCGCATCAAACAGCAATCCCCAAGATAATTTGGAGAGTAACAAATCTAGCCACGATAAGACGATCGCCCCTGACCGACTACTGCAATAGTAAATAATATGGCGGCTCAAGTCCGCCTTCGCTCCGCCTCCTCCAACCTCCTTTGATTCTGGGATCGAGCTAGAATAAGCAAACCTTAGCAAAGTTTGGGCCATTAGCCTCAAGCCGGAAGCCAGAGGAGCCCCTCTTCAGTACCTACCCGTAGCTACTCAAACTTGCCCATTGGGTGCCTATTCCCCTGATTACGGTGTTTGGCTAGCCGTTATGGATGTGATTACGTCTTCAGTGGGGTTGACCGGCTTCCAATAGTGGTCATACTTGCTAGGTCCCTACCTGCAGACTCGGCCATCGCAGCATATAATTATGGGGAACTCTTATCTCAACAATATAGCATGTAGACGTCCTGATACCGGCAAGTGGTAGATGTCATTCCCAGGTCTCGATTACAAATCCACTGAGGACACCGCTTTCATGCATGCGTATCTCTCTCCTCGTGCGGGGAGCTCATCCAGGCTGGTAATATGGGGAAAGGGGGGCTGCTGACAGCCTTGGCTTCACTTTTCGCCAACTCCACCGCAGGGGTCGTAACCCATAAATGACCGGTATATCGACCCTCTGTTCTTCTCCGTCTCCTTTCGTGTCTTCGCCGGTGTCATAAAGTTGCTTGATAATTCAACCATCAACAAAGCGCAACTTTAGCTGAGTGCCTACCTTGCCAGCTCCTGGATGCGTGAAACCCGTCCCAATCCACATCGTTCTCTTCTTCCTTGGCTGGTCTCTAGAGGGGTCCTCCTTCTACCCGCGCCGGAAGCGCAAAAATGGAAGCCGGGGTGTTTAAGGCGCTCGTGGAGGTTGAGCCGGCATCGAGCCAGCTCCCGACTGCGCCTGAGCGAGTCGTTTCTCGGACCTACCCCGCCGTCCCCCAACGAGACGATGAGGATATCGAGCTCCAGGCCCTACAGCATCCACGCAACAATGCTATGCCTCTCGACACCTCAACCCCCATCGCCCGCCACGAGGAGGGAGACCCTGAGATGAGCGCACCAAGTACGCCTGCTGAACCGGCGGACGCCTTCGAAGCGCTGCCCAGTTTTCTCGATCCGCCTATGAACAAGTTCAGGGTGGCGTCGTGCTGTATGATAAATCTGATGGGCGGTCTAACCGACTCGGCTCCCGGTGCCCTGATCCCCTACATGGAGACGTGAGCGTAACCCCCCTCCCCGGGACGAGTCGCCAGGGCACAACTCACCATTTCACAGCCACTATAACATCGGCTACGCGGTGGTCTCGCTGATCTTCATCGGGAACGCGCTGGGCTTCATCGTGGCGGCGCCCCTCGTCGAGAGCATCCGGCTCCGGCTCGGGCGCGCTCGGGCGCTGGGGCTGTCGCAGCTCTGCGTCATGTGCGGCTATATCCCCATCGTCTGCACCGCGCCATTCCCCGTCGCCGTGTGCTCGTACTTCCTCATCGGCTTCGGCTCGGCCATCAGCTTGGCCATGAACAACGTCTTTTGTGCGAACCTGCGTGGCGGCACCACGATATTGGGCGCCATGCACGGGAGCTACGGGGTCGGGGGCACCGTCGCCCCCCTGATCGCCACATCGCTCGTCTCCCGCGTCGGCGCCCATTTTTGGAGCCGCTACTACCTGCTCACGCTGGGGGTCTCACTCTTCAACGCCGCCTTCAGCGTCTGGTCCTTCTGGGATTACGAGAAGGAGGCGGCCGACCACCACCGCGAGTCCTCCTCGGCGTCGGCGTTGGCGCCGTCGGAGGGCGACGACGGCGCCACCACGACCGGCGGACAACCAGGAGAGCCGGCCCCCGCCGGGACGAGGCAGCAGCTGTCGGCCATGTTCGCGGCGTTCCGGTCGCGCGTCGTGCTGCTGGGCGCGCTCTTCATCTTCGCCTACCAGGGCGCCGAGGTCTCCATCTCGGGGTGGGTCATCAGCTTCCTGATCGCGACGCGCGACGGCGACCCCTCGCGCGTGGGGTACGTGACGTCGGGGTTCTGGGCGGGCATCACGCTGGGGCGGTTCGCGCTGTCGCCGCTGGGCGCCCGCCTGAGGGGCGGCGAGCGCCTCTTCGTGTACCTGGCCACGGCCGGCGCCGCCGTCTTCCAGCTGCTCGTGTGGCTCGTGCCCAGCGTCGCGGGCGGGGCCGTGTCGCTCGCCGTCGTCGGCCTGCTGCTGGGGCCCGTCTACCCGTGCGCCGCCGCCGTCTTCGCCCGCAACCTGACGCGCGCCCAGCAGGTCAGCGGCCTCGGCGTCATCAGCGCCTTCGGCAGCTCCGGCGGCGCCGTCGCCCCCTTCACCACGGGCCTCCTGGCCCAGGCCGCCGGCACCTTCGTCCTGCACCCCATCGCCATCGGCCTCTTCGGCGTCATGGTCCTGACCTGGTACGGGCAGCCTTCCGTCAGGAAGAGGACGGAGTAGAAAGGGGGGTTGTTTATCTATCTATCTACTGGATCGATGATGATTGAGGTTGGTTGGGCCACAAGCGGAAGAACCGTGGTCGTATGGCGCGCTCGGCTGTTCTATTTGAATCCCTTGCTTTGGGCGGTTGTTCTGCTCCGGTGGCTTATCCGTTAAAGATCACCTCATAAGACCCAACGGTATATAACTGGTCTCTCTTCTGCCGGCGTGTCTGCATCCGGGAATAGGGGGAACATAGACCACGAAGCGAGTGTCATTCTGAATGAAGCTTACATATTATGCTATCGGCTGTGTTCTAGATAAAACAACTATGCTAAGATTGAGTAAAGTGCGAAGCAATATTCCGGGCGTGTTCTTATTGGATAGTATTACCAGATACTTCGAATATGATATACCGTGAGCCGACGACAACGATCCCAAGAAATGCGAACGAGTCCCCCGCCACTGCATGGCGCTGCAGCTTTCTAGCATCACGATACAGTGAGACATTTTGTATTTTGGGACATACCTCTACTTTATCAGGCAGATGGCGTAAAATGGAAAGTAACGTACAGAATATGCTAGCTATGAATAGTTACCTAGACAAGTTCTATCGGTGCCTTCTCTTTTCACAACCTATGTTATTCCCCGATAAAATCTGAATAATCACCGCCCTTTCTGATTTATGAATGAATAACCAGTTATAATCGACGGTACCATACTTATTATGCGATTTTCACTTTTTTAGCTTCTGGATATCGGGGTGACCTAACCATTTGGCCATGACTGCCGCCCTATGTCCTGAAATCCTCCTTCTTCGTTGGAGACCCCGAGGGGTGGAGCGCCCACATCGCCGGTAAATATATCGCTCTGGTCAAGCAAGCCGAAGTCGAAGGGGAATAAATCGTCTACGATCCCGAGGTCGACCCCCGCGTTCTCGGCTGCGTTAAGACCCCTTTCCTGTAGATAGGCTGCCATAGTTGCCACACTCTGCTCCTGTGCGATCTCCGCCACCCTCTGACGGGCGTGCTCGGCCATGATCTGGAATTCCCTATTAAGCTGGGCGAGCACGCGTCTCGGCAGATCCGTCCTCATGTGCGCCTCAAACTCGTCGCAGTTGATCATGCGTCTCAGCTGGTCCGCCGTCTCGGAAACGTCATGGTCTATAGATAGTTTCTGCCGTTAGCGAGCCGTCTGCCCGGATTAGAAGCTGGAATAAAGACAGGGTAGAAACAGGGGAGGGTAGTGATGAACCTACACGGCCCTGGAATTTGCGACTCCTCGACCTCGGGAAACAGAATGGTGTATATCTCCTTCCATCTGTCCAGGATTGCGCCTCGTTTCTTCACGCTGACCTCGTTCCACTGTAGCTGCGTTATGAAGCCCATGGCTGTTTCAATCTCCCGCAGCGGGCACGGCTCGCGAGCGCGCATATGCTGTTGTAGCTCGATATTTTTTTGGAAATGTTCTCCACATCTTCCGCAGCTGTGCTCCCTGTAGTGTCGCCTTTTCAAGTGTTCCCTGTTGAGGCGTTAGCGAGCGGACATGCTTCAAGTGAATGAGCTGGAGATTACAGACTTCATTCGGTTGATGTCACTAAACCCTGGGCCGAGACACGTGCGCCAGGTTGAAAATTCGACGGGGTGCCGCTTCATGAATGGACATGCAATCTTTTGCTGTGCTGGCTCGCCGAGCCTTGGGACTTTTCGGTTCCGTCCGGCGTTCCCACGGTCATCCCCGCCTGTATTATCCTCGTCGTCTCTACCGTTCGAGATGCCTCTCTTCCTGCTGCTTCCACTGCTGCTACAAGTGGGATTACTGCTAGATTCCTCGCGGGTAGAACCGATATCCCGCGGCGATTGTCTTGATTGCTGTCCCCCTTGGTGCTGGACGATGCCCATCTGCTTATCTACCAGTCTCTCGAAGAAGCAGAGGATATCCTGCTCAAGGCGCTGCCCCCTCTGTCCGAGTATCATTGTAGGCAGAGAGATCGAGTGCATGTGTTCCAGCGGCGACTGACCCAAATCTTCTGCATTAGAGTCAGATCCGGACGACGAAGAGCTCTCAGTTGGTTCGCTCTCGGTCGGTTCGCTCTCGGTTGGTTCGCGCTCGGTTGGCTCGCTCTCGGCTGCGCTCGAATCTGCGTCAGGGGAAACAGATCGACCATCTAACTTGCATGTCTCGAACGCATTTCCGAGAACTTCCATTTCAAGCAGCGAGTCTTCGCCCTGGTTCACATTTTCGGCAACAGAGATGGTGTCATTCGTAGAACTATTCGGATTTTGTAACTTGATTTGGGGAGCAGAATCTGTACTATCAAAGACAAGATCCAATCCACCGACCCCATCACATGAGTCAATAAGATGTGGGTTTGTATTGTTTGTGTCGGCAGTAATGTGAGGGTCTTTGGTAACAGCAGAACGGGTACTTAGACTGACTCTCTCCAGTAAGCCTTCGATCTGGGTTTGTATACATGCGTCGCTTGAATCATTCGCAAGTGAGACTTTCCCGACAAATAGATGTTGCCCATACTCGCGAGATACCGCATCATTTCCGCCGCCCGGCCTCAGCGGCGACCGCGGAGTGCCTTCACTGGATCTGAGCAGATCTGGAACTTCGTTAGGAACTATGAGCCCATCCTGTTAGCCCGCCCAAAGGGAAAAGAAGAAGAAGGGGAAATCACGGCGTGGTACTCGCTGAAAGAAACTAGTGAATCATGCTCATCGAGTATTTTGGATGGGATTACCTTGGAGACCAGGCTGATGTGCGACGGTCTTGGGGAAGCTGCTGTGACGATATCGATGGTGGTGACGTCGTCGTTCTCGTTCTTCCTTTCTGCTGTCGACTCTTATTTGTGTTGTTCGCTCTTGCTGCAAAATCTTTTCTTCGGGGACGAAAGAGGAGGGATATATACCCCTTGGTACGGGTACCGGGCGACAACTACCGTCAGGGTATGGTATATACTCTCTCGCCTTTCTAGCGAGATAGTATACTTCGTCTGTAATGAGTCCAGCGGAATGGAGATGCTCCGCATAATGAAAATCGACGCGAATATCGTTTTCGTTCTTTCGCCCTTCTTTTATGTGAGTTTGGATATGTTGCAGGCGGTTCCAAAAGTTAATGCGACGTTCGTCTTCGCTAGCATCCTTGCCAACCTTAAAAGTTTCGGAACAGAACCAACACAAAACTTTCCTAGGGAAGTTACTGCCCAAGTGGTATTGTTCGACATGTCCGAACCAACCGTGGAGGTCATTCACATCGAATCTTTCCCCACATGCGGTCCACCCAACAAAGTCGCACGGTAAACACGGAATAGCGTTTTGGCTTTGGTTATCTAAGGCTAATCCGTACTCAGATACCGTTGCTGGTATAGAAGTACAAGAAGTCGATGCCTCTGACGGGGTCGGCGAATAGAATTTCTTATGTCCCTCCCTAGCGATAGAGCTCAGAGTGGGGCCAGGAGCAGAGTTACAGTCATAGAAGGATGTGGTGGTATATGGGAGGAACGTGGATCCGGTGGGCACGGTAGTCGGTCTTCCAAATGCGGGCGTCTCGGGTCCTAACTTGGTGTGGAAGCTGCTGTTCTGATGCTCTAAGGGTACCCTTGAAGAATTTTCGTGGGCATAGGATGCAGAGTCCATGATGTCTCTCAAACAAGGCGTGAACGGCCGAAATTCTGCCAGTGTGCAGAGAACTTACACAAGCAGTCTAGGTACCTAGTATATGCCGTATTGGAGGTTTAGGACTGCGTCGAGGTGTAGCTGTGTTTGGTGAAAGTGAATGAAGATCTTAGAGGGGTCGTACCTGTTTAAAAAGTGCCAGGCTGCCCCCAGATGTCGACCAAAGGTCCCTTGACGCAATTGCGTAGTCCCCTTCTGCGTAAATCAGCCACATGCGCTTAACGTTAGGGCGTTATGGTTGCATTTTTCAACCACGAATAGGCGGGCAGTTACAGCCTCCCTAAGGTACATGGGTACTGTGGATATACCAAAGAAGTAGGAAGGCGCAATGGTCCGAGTTTATATTGCTCCTCCCGGTTATTACGCGTTGGCCGGGGAGGATGTGACCCTTTTATATCTATACGTAGATGAGGATTGCTTACATGATGATAATTAGAAATGAAACACTCGTGGAATTAAAGTGTTGACTTATCATTTTGAATTTGGAAGCGATATTGTGTCCAGATAGTCTATCCCTCTATCGTCTATGTATAGAAAGCCAAGTTCTATCGAGAAGTCATATAACGAACAAAACTCGCAACGGTCATCCGCGTAAGCCTAGTTTCTCCCGGTGGCAGCCTCCTGGACGCTGATTTTCCCGTCAACAACATCCGCGACGACCTTCTGGATATCCGAAAAGTCTTGGAACACGGTGAAGGGGATCTTCTCCTTCTCACAGTACGTTATCAGATCTACAGGCAGTTAGCGTCTGCCCGCATCTCTTGGGGGGGGCGCTTTCCGTCGTCAAGCGAGACTCACCTCGACCGGCCTTGGCGAACAGGAGATCGGTCTCCTTGGCGGCTGACAAGTCCGATACGCCATCGCCCGCATAAAACATGATAGGGCGCTCGGCGAGCGCGGCATACGGGCGGATCTCCAGAGACTTGTCGTGCCCGTGTTCGCTTAAAGCCTCGGTTAACAGGCCACACCACATAAAGGCGATTTCATGCTAGCCTACCTGTCGTCGTGGAACTTGATATCCCAGCCGTCCTCGTCGTTGATGCTCTTGCCGGGCCGCGGCTGGACGTCGTTGCTGACGATCTGCATGTCGAGGACCTCGGCCTCGCCGACGAGGTGGGAGAGGAGGGCGCGAATTACGGGCTGCATTCCGCCGCTGAGGACGACGATGGGGATGTTGTTGGCCTTGCACCAGAGTTGGAACTCCTTGAAGGCCGGGTCGAGCTGGACGTTCTCGAGCAGCTTCTGCACGCAGACGTCGAAGGGCGTCTTGACGCTGTCCATCATCTCCTTGAAGGTCTCTCGGAACGTCCGTCGGCCGTCGAGCGTATCCTTGTTGCCCTTGCGGCGCATCTCCACGCCGAACCCCAGATTGTCCGTCAAGAAGTCGTTGCTGTCCTGCAGGGTGATGGTGCCGTCGAAGTCGGTGAAGAAGATGGCCTTGGGCTGGCTCCGGAGAGCCGGCAGGGGGCCCGGGAGAGACATTTTTGGGGGGGAGTTTATGTATATTGTGTCCGAAGCGACTCGCTATCAGCTGAAGAAAGACAAACTGAGAGGATAAGTTAGGGAGCGAATGACGTCACGCAGTGATATTTTCTATATCTATAACCCTGGAGCGCGATTCTACAGAAAAGAGAGGTCAGGAATATCAATTGACCTTTAATGCCTCTGCGAATGGACAAGTGAGAGTTATAATTGCCCACGTTTATTTGGTTAACGAGTTCTCAAACCCGAACCACCACACGTGGTTGAGCTATCCCAGCTTCCCCAGTCCCAGCGCCAATCTTCGCGGGGCAATTTCAACTTCTGCCCCTCTTTCGCGTTGAGGTCGCTGATCTGCAATTGAGTTTGCAGCAGGGGTCCATAGCACTAAAAGCTGCGCCAAGCCGCTGGCATAGCTGGGGCGGTAAGCGTCGGCTATTCCCCGGCCGCTGCGTCACTTCCAATGCTTCCCCACTGTCGTTTACGGCGTAGTTGGCACTTCTTCGGCCTAACGTCAGGCTACGTAGGCATAGGTAGGTAGGTACCTCTCACCCCCCGTTATGTCCTCCCAGATCAATTACATACGTGTAGGAGAGAGGCCTGACAAGCTCGACAGGCTTCAAATCCACAGGGTCTTATAACCCGCTAGTCCAATGTCGGCTCCTCGAGCTATAAAGCCCCTTCTGGGGACCGGCTCGAGGCTGCTGATAGACCAATTGCTCCTCCCCTCGCGTTCCACGGCGACAACTGCGAAGCTCATAGCCCGCCCCCGCCCGCCGCGAGCTCCGGCACCCTCGCCGATATGTCTAAGCTGCAGCTTCACGCTCGGCCGACAGCTCCGATTCTCGTCGAGCTCGACGAACTCTCCTCCGCCCAAACCTCCCGGTGACGAAGAACCCCGCCAGACCCCGGGGTCGGGGAAAGAGACCCCGCCCGCTCCAGATTCCTCTCAGTCATCGTCCTCCTCGCCAGCTCGTGAAGGTCTAGGCCCAGAGAATACCAGCACCACCACAACCACCACCAACACGACAACAACGGATACCCAAGCACCGCCATCGACGCCGCCGCCGCCGCCACCGCCGCCGAACCCGAACCCGAACCCCGACCTCCCGTCGGCCCAGAACTCGCGCCGCTCGGCGCTGAACCAGCAGCTCTCATCGTTCATGGACCGGGCGCAAAACACGCTGTTCACGGCGTCGCGGCGGCTCAACGACCTGACGGGGTACAGCGGGATCGAGACGCTCAAGACGGAGATCAGCGGCCTCGAGGCCTCGCTGGCGGCGGCGCAGCAGTCGCTGCACTCGGCGCGGGCCGCGTACAAGGCGGCCGTGTCGGGGCGCGCGGCGACGCAGCGCGAGGTGACGACGCTGCTGGCGCGCCAGAAGACCTGGACCCCGGCCGACTTCGAGCGCTTCACGCTCCTCTACCGGCAGGACTACGAGCTCGAGGCCTCGGTGGCCGAGACGGCCGCCGAGCTCGAGCGCGCCGAGCGCGAGGCCGAGCGCGCCGCCCGCGACCTCAGCACCGCCATCCTCGCGCGCTACCACGAGGAGCAGATCTGGAGCGACAAGATCCGCCGCATGAGCACCTGGGGCACCTGGGGCCTCATGGGCGTCAACGTGCTGCTGTTTCTGGTCTTCCAGTTCGGCGCCGAGCCCTGGCGCCGCGCCCGCCTCGTCCGCGGCTTCGAGCAGAAGGTGCGCGAGGCCCTCGAGGAGGAGCGCGAGAAGATACGCGCCGTCCGCGCCGAGGAGGAGGAGGAGCGGTGGCGGAGGGCCAGGGCGGAGCAGCGGGAGCGGGAGGAACGGGAAGCCGAGGTGAGGAGGGCGGATCAGCATGCCGCCGCCGCCGCCGCCAGCACCAGCACGCCCGTGGCCGCGGATTCGATCCCCGAAGTCGTGGTCGTCGAGGAACCGTCCGTGTCCTGGCGCGAGTACCTCTCGGACCCGCAGTGGTGGAAGGCCGCCCTGGCCGACCTGTACAGCGGCCTCTCGGACCCGGAGCGGTGGAGGGCCGCCTTTGCCGATCTCTGCAGCGACAGGACGGTCGCCGTCCGGATGCGGGACCTGTCCATCGTAGCGTTGGAGGGCGCGGCCGCCGGCGCCGTCGTCGCGGGTACCGTGGCCGTCTTCCTCGTCAGGGCGACGTAACGTTACCTTCTTGATTTAGCGGCTTCGGGAAAAATTAAAACTTGTATATTAATAATTTGTATGAACAGACTATGCGGCGGCTATCCATCCCATCGGGGCGGCCTGGGAGGACCGCCTAGCATGTCCGTCGTACTACGACTAGATGGCTACGACTAGAGGGTCCGGCGGCTCCCCTGTATGTATATATCGAAATCTAGACTTTGTGACGATATGCATGATTATCCGAGGCGGGAATCCTATGGCTGCCGAGATGGCCCTACTCGTACCAGGAATTTGGGATGGCTGTGAAAAGTTCCATTGGTTTCTATTAAAGAGGCAGTAATGCCATGGTCCAAGCCAAAGGCACCTCCAGCTTGGAAGATAGTCTCTAGTGTACCCAGAAACACCTTCCAAGTTACTTTCTTACCCATTTTGAAAAAGGAGAAAAATCACGGCGTCGCCCAGCGAATGGCGGAAACAAATCAACGCCTTGACCCGCTCATTCGTACCTTTCCCCTTGGCCATCATCAACTACTTCCAATGAGAGCCTCTCTAGACGTGCTGAGAAGAAGAATCGACGGATCCAGGCCGTCGTTCAGTATCAGGAGAAATCCGGAATTATCGAGCTTGCTCCGTTTAGTCCGTCTCTTCGTTGAACCATCTATCAGCAAAGAATGGCTCGCCGCGCCCGAACCCGGCCCAAGCCCCGCTAAACACCTAGAAGGGAACCAGTAGGGTGCATAACTGGCATCGCTCGAGTCCTTCAAGGTCCGAAGACGATTCCACTGAGTCCGGGCTCGGCCTTGAAGGGTCCCGAGGTGCGTGCGCAGGACCCCGTTGACGAAGGATTGTCTGCACAGAAAATTCATGTTGCGTGCCGCTGGCTTATATCTCCGTCTGGGTCTCCTGGCCGAAAGGCACCAACGTCATTCAAGTTCTTGTCTCGTTCCACCGCACTTTTTTCTCGAGCCCCTAGTCAAAGTCCGCGGTGTACGAGAATCCGCGAAATTCCTCTTGCATTGCTTGGGAAAGGACTGGAAACAGATCAGCATACGAACATGGACGAACGTATCATTGTGGGGGCGTAAGAAGGCTTACCAGATTGCACTGGTGTAAGTACGGGAGTGACACTAGTGAACTCCGAGTCGAAGTTGCTAGTATCCGTTGCGTTCTTGATCTGGGGCAAGAACGGCGGCTCGACCCTCTTGTGGTAAATATCGTCCCAGTTGATGCTCCGGAAGAAAGGCTGGTTCATGACTTCCTGGGCGTCGGTTGGACCGCTGCCCAGACGTTGATCGGGTTCTCTGGTGAGAAGTTTCTGCAAGATAGAGACCGAGTCCCGCGGCATATGAATAGGATATAGCGGCTCGTCCGCCAGGATGGCATCATAGATTTCATCCTCATCCTCGCCTCGGAAAGGAGACTGCTGAAGAAGCATTTGGTAGATGAGAACACCGAATGCCCACCAATCTACGGCTCGGCCGTACTTCTTGTCTAAAAGAATCTGCACGGACGTTAGAGATAGACGCACCAAGACTTTACTTTGTTCTTGCTCACCTCCGGTGCCATGAATTCCGGCGTACCACAGAAGGTACTTGTCGTCGAGCCGTACCACATGTCTTCCTTGCATAGACCGTAGTCCGCAATCTTAATATGACCGTCCAGCGTCAATAGAATATTGTCAAGTTTGAGATCCCGATAGATGACGCCATTCTCATGGAAATATTTCAACGCCAAACAAACCTCAGCAGCGTAGAACCTAGATGTGGTTAGCAGGATGGTGATATACATTGCTCAGCCTCACTTACTGTGAACGCTTCGCGCCAAATTGGCCGCGCTGGATGTGCAACATTAAGTCGCCTCCGCTGATATACTCCATCACAAAGTATACTCTCGTCTCAGTCTGGAAGCAGGCATGTAAGCTGGTCAGGAATGGATGGCGCTCTCTGTTGGCAATCAAGAAGACTCGCTTTTCCGACCGAATACTCTCGACTTCGTCGTTCTCTATTATGAACTCCTTCTTGAGAACCTTGATGGCGTATAACTTCCGTGATTTCTTCGTCTCAGCCAACATGACCTTACCGAAGTTACCCTTACCAAGGACAGCCAAGAAATTGAAATGGTCCAGCCCTATGCGCTGACCAGTTCCAGGGTCTGTTGCAAGTGGGAGTGGTTTCCTGGTTGGCGCGGGGACACCAGAGCTGGGCACAGTTGTGGGTGTTTCATGGGCAGCTGGCGGCTTTGGAGTTGTCGTGCTCGGAGGATACATGGGCTGCTGTATTTGAGCAGGAGAAGGCTGCTGGTACTGCTGGGGAGCAGGACGGGGCTGGTGCTGCTGTACCGCCGGTTGACTCGGGTAGTTGTTTACATTCGCATACGCCGCTGGGTTGTACTTCGGCTGTGAGGGGACGTTATGTCCCTGACTAGCACCGTACGGATCGTCCTGCGCATCCATGGCACCGCCCCCATAGCCGGCAACCCGACCTGAGGCGTAATCCGGAATTGATCCCGGACGAGAACCAGGGGAAGACACTGTTCCGCTCATAGCTGCCGATGCAGCGGCAGCGGCAGCACTCGAGCTGGAGGAAGTCCGATCCGGATAAACAGGTCTCGAGCTCGAGGGGGATGTCTGGCCGGCATACATAGCTTTTGCGGCGTCGGTTGCCTCTTGTGAAGCAATGCTCGGTTGATAAGAAGGCGCCGCGTGAGAGCTGTACGGTGAAGTGGGGCCCTGGGTATTCGCGGGACTCGCCTTTCCTTGCCTGAGAGTCCTATCAGTCAAGGAGGTCCCCTTCTGTTGTCGCTGCTTTGTCGACCGTATATTGTCCAAGATCTGGTTTGCAGTCGCCATGCTCATGCCACAGAAGTCTGGTATCAGGTGGACACAATGAGCGTGGGCCGTAAGACCGCATTCTATGAATCTGTTAGCCAACTAGGAGTTAAGCCGCCAAAATCTGCTTAACCATACCAGAACATTTTCTGCAATTCTTCTTGCCGAAGGGTAGAATATAACCACAGTGACAGCACCAGTTCGCTGTAACGTTGCTGAACGGCGAAAACCTGTGGGGGATTCGGTGGTTGATCTTCTCTTCGTCTGGGTCGGTTTCGGCATTGGATTTGCTGATACATTTGGTGACAACACTTTGGTAACATTTTGTATGACAAGTGTATTTGCAGTCCTCGCACTGCATCCCGGCGGAATATTTAAGAAAGTCGCCGCAAAGAGCACACCGCATGATATTGTAGAATTGATGCTGGACAAACTTATGCCCGTACATCTCGTGCACCTCTTCTTTGCGCTGTCGGATGGCTCCTTTACGCCCAAGCCCTAAGTCGACTGGTCGACGGTCCTTACTCTGCTTCATAAAGCTGAGAGACAGATGGATGGAACCCGTGGGCTCCAGGTTGAACCACGCGTCGATCGGCTGGGAGGTAACTTGCGGAGCAGCCGCCTGGATACCCAAATTCTGCGTTTGGTCGGGGTAGCCTGGGGAGGCCGGAGGAGTCCCGAACTGCGTCTGTTGCTGAGGGCTCAGGGGGAACTGCGGCGGTGCCGCACCCTGTCCTCCCATTCTATCAGCAGACACCCAGCCCGAGTTGCTCGTCTCTGCCTCGATCCTCTTTCGGCGCATTTCTTCGACGATATCCGATATGCGCACCCATAACATAGCGATAGGAAGAGCGTGTGTCTCAGGCTTATCGTACACCGTGAGCTCAATCTCGTTTGCCTTATCAACCTCAATATTATGGTATTCGCCTTCCCATCGGTCGTTTCGGGACACCCTCGTTCGTGCGACGATATTGTCTTCGACTTTGACGGCGACGAATGTTTCGGGGCCACGGGAGAACCGGCCGGTGCTAGCATGATCTACGTCCCTTACTTGGGCAATCCGAATAGAGAGCTGTCCCGTTAATGGTTTCCGCAAGTTGGGCATGTTGATACTATCGTCTGTGAGAATAATTAGTAGGCGGGGAGGCTAGCAACGAGGTAGAAATAAAGGGCATACCATCAGGAGAGTCGGCCGACTCCATATCATCGATATGTAGCTCCTCGTATCTCTTCAGAGCTTGTTTTAACAACTGAATTTTCTGCTTGCTTTCGATGCGCCTGGCAGCGGCATCTGCTTTGCTCTTCCGATCGCCTTCCATGCCGTAGAGTTGAACCATCTTCTCAACTCCCTTTAGGTATTGTTCCTCGACGTTTAGTTTAAACTGGATCTGAGAGAGCATAAGTTGGATACGGGGACCAAGGTATGGAGTGTCATATTTGATCAGGTCTAGTGAGAGATAAGGTCAGTTTCTTGCAGCACAGAGAGACAGGCCGCGCCGAGATGTTTACGCACCTAACTTTGTGAAGTTTGGTCGCGGCTTGGGTATCGACGAGTTCGGACCTGGCGGAGCATAAGGATGGCGCGGGGGCATCAAGTCGCCATGGCCACCAATCTGACTGTAGGGCAGAGAGCCGTAAGAGCCCCTATCCCCAGAGAACCCCGCTGCTGTGTCTTTGGGCGGAGGTGATGGCGCGCCTTCGCCCATCTCCCCGCTTTCAGGGCGCCCAGACAGCGTAGAACCACCAATGTTCATGCTTTCCATGCCCTGTCCCATACGCTTCATCTGCAGGTCGCGGAGCTTCTCCTCGAAGAACTGAATGTTCCTACGGGCCTCGCGCATCTGACTGTCGAGGCGGGATCGGACGCCATCGTTGTTGGTCTGCTGTCGCATGGCATTGGCGCCATTGAGCAGGACCTTCTCCCTCTCTATTTTCTTGTAGATATTGGCCATAGCCTCGTCCTCGTTCATGATGGCGATGGGTTGCGCGTCGTCACGCGCGGGACCGGCCTGGTGAGACTTTGCGTTTTTCTCTTTTCTCTTTGAGAGAGGGAGGGAGGAGAGGGAGGGAGGAGAGGGAGGGGGAGAGAGGGGAGGTTCGAAGAAGAAGAAGAAGGGCTTGATGGGGCCCGACCGGCCAATATAGTCCGGGAAAGCTCGATTATCTGGCAGGTGGGCTGAGAATGCAGGAGGTGGAGAAGCTGCCAAAAGAGAAAGGGGAAAATTCGAAGCTCGAGACCAACCCCTCCTCTCTCAAGCTATGGGTGAAAGATATAGGTGCTAGCGGATAGGCATCCAGAACGATAGTACTTCGTAGTGGAGCCACTGTATATGTCTTAGCGGTGATAGTGGTGATACTAGCAGACGCGCAACAAAAGAAAAAGTGAAAGTACGCCGGCAGCACGATGGCGGGTCGGTTGTTCTTTCGGATCGTCCTAGATGACGATGGTGAGGTACCTTTTGTAGTAGTGGCCAAAGGAATTTCGAAGAAAGACTTCCGATACCAAGATGTGTTTGGGGGGTAATGCCTAAGCAGGTAACTGAGGGCCAAATGACTCTGGGGACGATAGTGTACAATATGTAGGGCGTCCAAGGCAATGAAGGTGATGGGTGATGTCGTCAAGCGATGGGTGGGTATTTAGTATCAAATGGCGGGGTTTTGCTTTTGTGTCGCGCTTTCGCCTTTGATCAACAAAATCCCGGTTATTGATTAATCCCAATTTTGAAGGTACCTTACCTGAACAACACGAAGAGACATCTCATGTTGTAAGTGGTCGATCTCTTAGTATCTCCGTTAGGCTGATATTGATACCGTAGTAAATTATGTACAGGTAGGTTAATAGCATAGAAGGCTGAGGTTGGTCTGTCTGGGGAATAAGAGAAATGCGTGTAGGTTCTTATGTTTGTTGTTTCCCCTCTGTGAATTCAGCTTCTCAGAGCGGGCAACGCGGCTCTCGGTCTCTGTTGTTACGGCTTCTCATTCTTCAGGTGCAACGTAAAGGGGGAAATCCCTGGTACTTCGCATCTGGTTCAGGTTCTGATAACCCGATCCTTTGTCTAACGTGTGATCCGCACAGGTACAAAGGCACAGACACACCCGACACAGAAGAGGCAGCATCTGGGGTCTACTCCGAGGAAGAGACGGCCAATCAATAAGTTAAACAGACATGAGCAAGAGAACGAACGATAAAGACGGTGAATCGTCGGTGTCCTACAGCCGTACACTCATATGTGTCTACCAAGTAATATGAGCAGCTTGCTGGTTTATTAGGTATGTGCCGGGTCTTTCAGCACCCCCCAAGAGCATACGGGATCTCCAGATAGCGCTTGAGTTAGTGATAGTTTAGTGCTATTCTTGATATCTGCCTACCTTACCTAGAACCTTGTAGATTACGTACGTGCGCATGACTTTCCATGATAAGACAGGCTCGGCCTCCTTTCCCATGTTTGGGTCTCCCGGATCGGACCACGTATTATGATTCATCTGTGGTAATAACAAACTCCTTGTATCACTCTAGGTACCTCCCATATAACCAGTTCTCTGCAAACTCGGAAAGTCCGGGATGATAGGCCATCCCCAATATCCATGGCCAAGGGAAGCCACCTAAACCCCGCCAACAAGCACGGGCCATATGCGGCTACCGTAAGGTTTATGGAGCAAGATACATAGTTCTATCGTCCCGAAGCTTTCTGCGAACTTCTTTGAAGAGGATTCTCTTGCAACATACTCTAGTAGATCTCCCCCCTTTGGAACCAAAAAATTCATCCTAATTTGGTAGAACGATGCCATATTCTATAAGCTTTAGAGCCTGATGCTGCTTACCCCAAGACTTTGAGGCGCGAAAGCGCGGCTCCAGGACCGCAGATGGCCATCACTGCTGGATAGTCGACTACAGTCACCGTACCGACCGCAATGGAAGTCGAGCTGGACGAGCATATTCACTCTCTCGATGCGCTCAGGTGGTCCATAAATGGCCGATTATGAGGCACACTCGGAGATATACGTGCAGAGACCTGGCAATATCGCTAGAAGTCCTACGATTATGGAAACGGATAATGCCCTGGTGCTTACCAACGTAGGAACAAGTTGGATTGCGCCGACGACAAAAGTGGTTCCCGCCATGACTCGTGTCTTTCGTGTCTCCGGCGTTTCTATAGTGGAATGACTCGCCTATAGTCGTGTGGGATAATTATAGCATATACCGTATACGGTGAGCCAAGCCGCTTTCATGGTCTCTGTTTGCTGAGCGGGAGACGAGTCCAGAACCAGGGTCTGCACGGCATCAAGGAAACATGCATCCATCGACTACGCTAGAGAGCTGCTCTTCACATACATTCAAGGTTCCCAAGGTGAGGTAGCCGAGGGAAACAGAGTTCTGGTTCTCAACCGTCTACGGAATATTTTATAGTTCCGTTCATCCCAGCTACTTAGCTAGAGTAGTAATATAAGCCCTGAGAGGGACCCTGATTCCGGGGACGCGCGTTATTTAAGTTATTTGACGGGTTCAATGCGGGAGCGTTGGCGCTAGACCCTTTTTCTCCACAGGAACGACAAGCGCACCCACAAGACTGGAACGTGGTGCGAGCGAAACTCTCAAAAGTTCACCGGGGGTTTATTAGTCTGACGTAATCTAGCTACGTAAGGAGTGGCTTTCATTGCAAGTATATGCTTCATATGTAGGATGCTTTGCGCTATAGACCGAGAGGAATAGGTCGGGGTCATCACGGCCTAAGGGCATGACTTCTGATCCTACCGTTTCCTCGAAAGGCAGCTACATATGACATTACAAGTAGAGTCTGCCACATCGGATTGGAACGACCGAGCGACGAACGCTCAATGACGTCGACGAGTCGAGTACATGGTTAGGGGTATCTTGAAATTATCATTAGCGGCTGACAAGGCCTTATATCGCTGTCGAGATGTCTAAAGTCGGCTGCGTATACCATAAATGCGTCCCCCACAACACCACGCTACGCTAACACTATATATTAACAATAGCAGTGGAAGCAAGTCTCCTGGCTACTGGTCCCTGGCCCCCGGCGGGACAGGTGTAATCTCGTCAGGGCCTGATCCCGATGGCCCTGACAACGACGTTGGCTGGCTCGGCGATACCGGTGAAGGAGCCGCGGGGCTCGGAACCTGCGCGAGAGCTTGAGGAGCGCTGGGTGCGTAAAAGCCGGTGAGGTTCTGGTAGTTCTGCGGCGGGGCTTGCGCCTTACCCTGCGGAGCAGGTGCCCCGCCGACGGGCACCGGGGCGGGGAACGGAGCCATGACCATTGGCTGCGGGGGTGCGGGATAGTACGAGACCGGCACCATGCCGATCCCATGTCCCGGAGCTCCGTACGAGGCGGTGCCAGGGTGCGCGAAGGCGATCCCGGCGGGCTTGAGCCGGTTGCGCTGGTGCGTTTCTATACACGCGAGAACGAAGAGGATGAAGTGGTTAATTAAGGCGAGACACCACATCGAAAGCATCGCGCGCAGGAGCGGGATGTAGAAATTGTTCGTGTACGGACCATCCTCATAGTAATAAGCCTCGCAGTAGCTAGACGAGTGATAGTCGAAGTAGCTGTCCTCGTCGTCATCCCCATTGCAACGCGCAATCATCCTCGCCGTCGACATAACAATCACCAGCGTCAGGAGAACCCCGAAGGCGCACGCTAGCCAGAAGACGAGGTGCATCCCGACATGGGCACCTGGATGGATACCACGGCGGGTGTCGCTACCCTTACGCGATCTGATGAAGTAGGTAGTGAGCTCGGCACCGTTCCACAGCAGAGCGACTACGGTGATGGGCGCCGCGTACAGAGCAGTTGCCCTGGCGGTACCTCCCTTCACCGAGAACACGAGGGACAGCGACAAAATAACGACAGCCCAACACAAGGAGAGACTAGTCAGGACTAGCTTAGGAATGGTCCACGACTTGCTGTACGGCGGCAAGACGCGGACTGCTTGCGGGTACTGCACCGGACCGGGTTGATAGAGGTATGGCGAGTAGGGAAGCTGGTGTTGCTGGTATGGTTGCGGTAGGGGTTGCTGTGCGGTCTGTATAGGCGGAGTTCCTATTCCGGCCTGAGGAGCAGCTGACGGAGGCTGCGACTGCGCAATAGGTTCTTGAACCCGACCTGACGCGGTAGTGGCCGCCATACCAGCATCCCGTGTCGGTTCGAAATTCGGCTTTTCATGCTCCCCCTGCGCTTCGCTTGTCGGGCGCAAATCCTCTTGGGCCATTCTTAGTGCCGATCTTCCCGATTGCAGAGTTCCTCGATTCCTGCCTAAGTCCTGCGCGCGCGGGACAGCTGGAAATCAATTATTATAGATTATTGGGTGTAATAATTCCCGGTACCTTTTGGGGAAACGAAACGAGCGTAAGTCAAAATGTAAATTGAAAAGCGAACGACGACAGTGAGGACAGGGTACGAAAGGGAAATTGTAGCCAGAGAATGGGAGGGAAAGGAGCAGGCAACAGACCCCATGAAAATTTCATTGTTGCCTTGTAGCTACCATACCTAGGTAGGATCGTAAAAGGCATCGTCCATGCGGAGGCTCTACCCCTGACAAAGATTGGCCTAGCCCATGGCAATTGCATAAGCGCCAAGGCTGTCGGCTATTTATGCCCCAGCTCATATCACGACTATCAACAGTTTGGAGGTATTTGAAGTATGAAAAGTACGGTATGGTTCTTGAATGGAGTACCGTCTGTCCCTTGAGAAGTCGAGATACAAGATGTTTTTGAGTCACCAGTCGATGCTCATGGTATGTATTGTATGCCTTTAGGGGTTACGTGGTAAGGAGCCGCTTATGCAATGATAGGTAGTATTATATGTATCAATTGGAGCCTAAGATAGCTTATCTCAGTTCCACTCTAGCACGCTAATATCGTCACCCTACATAGTGCGCTCCTAACCGCGTCGTGTTTCTTTGGGGATATCTTTAGGTTGTCTGCGTCGTTTATGGGTTTCAGCCTTGTCTTATTTGGATACCATGCCTTACATTTCCAGCGTTCTTTGGGGCCATTGATTAATGATTGATATTGCGATATAAACCTGTCCCACCATTCAACACTCCATTAATACATGCGATGACAAAGGAACCAGCCTCAGGCTCTTCCCGCCCAAAGCGAACTCGCCTTTCCGCGGAACAGAACGGAGCCCCTGCCCCAAGTTCCGAGATCGTATCTGCAGTCAAGAGACGCCGCCTTAACGGCGCTAAGCCTACACCTACACTCGCACCATCATCTACCTCGAGTGGGCTCAAAGTTAGCGGTCGAAGGAGTGCTAGGAGCACATACGACGGCAAACAGAAGCAGGGTACCGACACTATCCACGACCGTCTCCCAGGGTCTAGTGAGAATGAAATAGGAAGCAAATCTCTGCCCTTGCAGGGCAATCCAGCGATTAAATACAGGGCGTTCGGTCTTAAACCCCCACAGAGCCAGCCTGTCCCTAAACCCAAGAACATATACGATGTGCCGGAAGATGAAGATGATCTCAATGTCCAAAAGCCAGGCGACGATTGTGGGAAGAGCCAAGAACCGAACCCCACGAGGAGAAAAACACGTAATGGCGCGTCTGGAACCGCTTCAAGGAACGGGATTTCGGCGTCAGCGAACTCGCCTCAAAGCAAACGCGGTGCTACGGCTACAACACTCGAGCATGCAGATGCTGAGGGAGACAACGATGACCGGCCGAGGCGACGCGGCCGGCCTCCGAAGAACCAAGGCAGAACGGGGCTGCCAACCTCTGTTAAGGAACCGATTGCTGCCCGGCTTGCAAATTCTGTAGTCGACTCGCGATCTCGTCAAGAGGCAACCATGTTGAAGGGAATTCTGTCACCACGGAAGAAGCGAGCCGACCGCCCTCAAAAGAGCGTTGCGTTCCACGGCGACGGAGGCACGCGAGACACCGAAGTCTATTTTGAGGACTTACCGTCCAAGCCGAAAAGCTCGGAAGCATCAAAGAAACCAAGTACGGCACAGGTGGAAGAGGAACAGGCGTCTGAGGACGACGGAAGCGGCGACGAGGGCAGTGAAGATGATGAAGTCTGCGCCCTCTGCTCGAAACCTGACTCGGAACCACCCAACGAAATTATTTTCTGTGACAACTGTGACCTGGCTGTCCACCAGGAATGCTATGGCGTCCCTGTCATCCCGGAAGGTGATTGGATTTGCAGAAGTTGTTCGCAGGAGGATGTCACGTCTGGGGTTAAACTACCTCCCGGGACCGGGGAACCATCAGTAGTTAAATCCGCTGGGGCGCCGAACCTGCCAAATTTCGAGCAGCATCTTCACACTATGCAGCGGGTGCTACTAGACCGCTGCTGTGGAAACCGCCGCATAAAACCACGGGGGCAAAGTGAAGCTTATGAGAAAGCATTCCAGCTTGTAGAGCAAACCGTCCTGGCTGGCGAGGGTAATTCCATGATGGTTATCGGTGCGCGAGGATGTGGCAAATCAACCGTATGGCTCCTTTCAAACGTGGTAAACCAATACTAAACTCACATTTCAGATGGTAGAAACTATCATATCAGAACTTGCCGCCGAGCATAAGGATGAATTCCATGTTGTTCGTCTGAATGGGTTCATTCACACTGATGACAAGCTCGCATTGAAAGACATATGGCGTCAACTGGGAAGGGAAATGGATCTCGACGACGAGCTGGTCAACAAGGTAAGCCCCGATTCTCACTTGATAACTGAAACAAAAATCCTGAGTGAATACAGACAAGCAACTACGCGGATACTATGGCTTCCCTACTAGCCCTCCTCTCGCACCCTGCGGAGATCACCGGGGCCGAAGAAGGAGTGACATCGAAATCGGTCGTCTTCATTATTGATGAGTTTGACTTGTTCGCTACACATGCCCGTCAAACATTACTATATAACCTCTTTGATATTGCTCAAGCTAGAAAAGCACCCATCGCCGTGCTCGGCTTGACGACTAGAATCGATGTGGTTGAGAGTCTAGAAAAGAGGGTAAAGAGTCGTTTTAGCCACAGATATGTCTACATATCTCTACCAAAGACCCTGCAAGCATACTGGGACGTCTGTCGACAAGGTCTTTCAGTTGACGAAGAGGATCTACAGATTGAAGGTTTCGACACCAGATTAAAAGGCCTCAGCGAGTTCCATGACTATTGGGAAAAGAAGATCGAGGTATGTCCCACCCCCTTGGACCTGAGGTTTAGTCTTTTAGTTAACACCTTTCAGGCCTTGCGTAGGACTCCTGAATTCGAGGACCACCTGGAGTGTCTGTATTACACGTCGAAATCTGTACCGGCATTCCTAACTTCATGCGTCCTCCCTCTTTCAACATTATCACCGTCTTCGTTGGAACTGAAATTCATTCCGTCAGCTGGATACGCCCCTCTTGAGCCATCAGATTCAAAACTGCACCTTCTTGCCGCATTGTCAGACCTGGAACTGGCGCTGCTCATATCAGCGGCCCGCTTGGACATTGTAGCACATACGGATACCGTCAATTTCTCAATGGCGTATGACGAATATACTTCTCAGATGGGGAAGCAGAGGGTGCAGTCATCTTCGTCTGGCGTGCTGGCACTTGGCGCCTCGGCCAGGAGTTGGGGTCGAGGCACAGCTGCAGTGGCCTGGGAACGTCTCGTCTCCCTCGGTCTGCTTATCCCGGCTGGAATTGGGGGAAGAAGCAATGCTGCGCATGGCGGATTAGAAGGCAAAATGTGGAAGCTCGACGTTGCGCTGGAAGAAATCCCGGCGGCTGTCGAGTTGCCCGGTTCGCTGTCCAAATGGTGCACCCAGATCTAGTCCAGTTTGCTTCCAATCAGCCTATAACAAAGATTATACACGACCAAGCAAAGTATGTCTATAGCTTCTGGTCTACTAGATGAGCCACGCCGTTGCATAATAGCCTGCAGCCACCAGCAGCATCTCATCGGCCAGCGGACTTCAGATGTTATGTCGGAATAGAAACTATCCGAGACTTTGAACAGCCCATCCTAGGATGCGATACACCTTACCTATTCCATAATAAGATCGTGGCTTGGGCTGCTCTTTTTCAACTAGTAAATCCGAGACAACCCTCCTTCCCTCTTCCCTGAAGTCTTGAAATTGCATGGTTTTAGGCTCCGATGCAAGTGGCAGTGGCGGTGATGCCAAGAACATCAGCCAACAATAACCTCCAGCCACTCCCATTCGCCCAAACCGTCACCACATCACGAGACTTTGTCATCGCACTGTCCTTTCAGTGGTTAATTAACAATATGGATAAAGCGTAACATGATTTTAACGTGGATATGAACAGACTCTAGGGTTTACAGACAGCTACTCGTTTCATCGTGGATATTTACTGTTCGTGTTGAGCTTCCTACCTTCATACACACTGACGCCCCATGGTCCGTGTCTTCCTGTTATTCCATCCCCAGCGCACGCATATCAGCCGCACAGAGACGACTTTGATCTCCAACCAACGCGGCGCCATCGGCCATGTCAAAACGAACGACATTCACCACGGTCTCGCCGCTGCCGCCTGACATCACCAAGCGCGAGGTGGTGCTCGAGTTCCTGCACGACCACGAGCAGATGATCGACGCCAACCCGCTGGTCGTGGAGCGGCACCCGATCGCGGCCCCAGCGCGCGCGCCCGCCGACGAGCGCGCGTGGTGCGCCTGGTGGGGCATCACGGACAGGATCGCCTACCTTCCCGGCGGGATTGTCACGGGCAGCGTCACCTACGAGGCCGCCTTTAACGACCTGCCCGACGGCCTGCAGACCCACGTCTATGCGCCCCTGGGCACGGACATCCGCGGCCGCTGGAGCCTCGCCGGCACCCTGCCCGGCGAGGGGGAGCCCGCCATCCCCGTCGAGATGGGCATCGGCGCGCCCGCGCAGGGCCTCTACATCCGCGAGGTTTGTTCGACGCCAACCCAATGCAGCGGCCTCACCAGAGGATTTTGAAAACTGACGATTGCATGCTCTCCCACCGCACCAGGACGTCGACCTGCGCTGCAACTTCCTCATGACCTCGTTCGTGAAGAAATCGCTCCAGAAGGCGCACGGAGTGATTATCGAGCGCCTCGTGGAGAAGGCCAGGAAGGCCACGGTGGCGAGTCTCAACTAAAATATGAGTATAGAGCGCAGCGTGGCGTAGATCGTTTGGCAGCGGCAACCACGGATAGAAGTACGATTATGGATACTGGGCGGACATCGAAGCCTTTGGCACGTGACGCCCTTGCCACATACGCCCCGGGGTGGCTCGAGGTCCGCGTCGTCTTACGCCATCCATGAGTCCTGGCATATTTTTTTTCGTTATGGCCACGTCAGTGCCGGTAGTGGTGTCAGCAAGTCGCTCAGGCGTCGCATGGTGCTTGACGGTCAGCAACGACGGCACAACCAAGGTCACAACGCAAGGCTAAAACAGGAAGATTGGCATACAGTATGGTTATGAAATGTCCATGAAGAAGCAGGGAATAAGACGCTGGGGGTGTGGGAGCTTGCCTATAGAAGGAGGTACCTGACAATAGCGCGTCTCGGCAGGGTGTGACCTTTTAGGGTCTATAGAAGCAGTGATATGCCTGTCAGCGAGTCTGTCAGCGTCATGGCGACGCAACGGGTGTCCGAGCACTTGATCGTGGTCGAATATTCACCTTGGGAATGACAGAGCGATGATTCGACCGCATTCGGACGTTTAATATCATGTTTCCGTCACGGATTTCGAGTCTTAAAGGCACAAGCTCACACTAGTCTCTAGACTGAGGTTAATCCCCTACTCATCAATTATATACAAGTATTGGTACGTGGCTCGCCGAGAGACGCAACGGTAGGTAAAGTAATGAACCGATCCACATTTAACCGTTTGCCCTATAACCCCTAATATAAGCTTACCTTGAATAGGTATCTGGCGTCTCAGGCATTACTGGTCCGGGTGAGGCAGGGAATCCTGGGATCCGCGCTGGGGTGTAGTCAGTATGTCGTAGCCCCTCGCTTCCTCCTGCCACTTGTGGGCCTCGTAGGACTTGATATTCGTCCACCTCGGCCAGAATTCGACATTGGCGGGGAGAACGTTGGGAGGGTTAGTGTAGACGCCACTCGTGATCAGATGTGGGCCGAAATCATAGGGAAACGCATTGGGCCCGGGCGCACCGGGCACCAATGGTTGATTTTCCTCGTCCCAGCCGGCCGCCACGGGGTCAGGCAGGTTGGGAACCCTGCCCCGGCCATACCGAAAATCCGAGGCTACCGCCTCCGTCCTCCCTTCGAAACATTTCCAGTCATTGTGGGTCAAGTCCAGAGTGAACCTCGCGTCGACGCCACTGCTTGGTATTATGAAGGGGAGCGGGGTGGGCGGCCACCCATTGGGTATCGGGTCGGGTATGAAGGGGGCGCCCTGCCTCATCCAGCCCCAGCGAGTGTGTGAGGTTATACCGCTGGTGTCGAACTTTGGGCCAATGGCATCGTATCCCAGCATCACGCCTTCGTAGTGCGTGACGACCTGGTAATGCTCCCTCTTGTCCGCGTCAGTCACGAGCATGAGTTGGCCGTGGAGTTGGCCGTGAAGCCAGGATCCGTACACCTCGCGGTCGTAAACCGCATGAGCTGCATTGGCATTGCCTGCTTGGGCAAAATTTGGTCTGAGAAATAAGATAACCTCCACCTGGAAATAATCCGCGATGACCTGCATCATCCCCCTAAAACTACCGTACATTGGAGGTCCGGCGTCTACTCTGTTCTCGTGTAGCGCTCTCAGGATGCTCACTGTGCACGAAACTAATATCAGCTGATGCACAGCAATATCGTCCCTGTGAGTCCACACTAAAGCCGACTCGCAAGAGGCCTGGCCGGTGGTTTTTCCTAGCTGCCTAAACAGGGGGAATAAGGCTGATAAAGTCCAGAAACATACTCTTTCCCCACTCACGGGTAATGCCGGGGATGCGCGTTTCGATCTCCAGGCTCGACTGGCGCTCAAGGTGCACGTATAGTCGATGACGATCGTGGCTGGGATGGTGGATTACATAGTTAAAGTAACGCCAGATGTGATACTTCCTCGCAAGCCACAGCCCTCGATCCCATAGGAACGGATCGAAATAGCTAAGGAGGTCAGCAGAGTGCTCTCTAGCGAGAGGTAGATAACAGGACAATACTCACTACAGGGCGTACCACAACGAATTCCCGTCTCGCCCGAAGTCCTGTGTCTCAAGACGACGGATAAAGCCCTGGCCATCGAGCGACTTGAAACCGCCTTCGCCAAGACCATCTGCCGTAGAACGAAGGGGCGGTTAGCGGATGCTCCCAGGGTGCTCCCAGGGTGCTCCCAGGGTGCTCTTACTCCTACAAGGGTGGAAGATACGTGCGCGGAACAAGCTTACTCACCCCATACTGGCCTCAGGCTCCGCAAGGTTCTGCGGCGATTCCAGTGCAGTTGCCTTACCGAAGGTCTTAGAAGTTGCGCATCGCGGTACTGGATCTCCAAGTTGGCGAGCTGACCCCTGCGAGCGTTGATATGTGCGGTTATCGCGGGGAACGGCAGCGGCGCCGGGATAGCCGCCCAAGGAATAGCGCTATCAGATACATCGCCGTTCGCCAGAATAATCGGCCAGCTGAGGCCCGGCTCAAAATACTCAAACCGAAACCGCAGGAGGGTGCGTGCCGCCATCATTACCTTTTTCATCCTCCTCCATCGGGCTGCCCGCGAGCTCGCATGTGCACTCGCAGGCGGCCCCGAGACCTCCTCGAGCAGTCTGGCCAGGTAGTTACGGATCTGCTGGAGATTGGGCTTCGGACGGGCAGGAACAGCCGCAGTCGACGCGAGCCCGATGGTGTGCCAAGCTGTCTGGACGTCGCCATAGTCGAGGATCGTTCTATTGTCAGATAAGCGCCTGAGGTTAGCATCCAGGATAGGGATGGCACCGCCAGGAACCGGGCCGGGCACGGCCTCGACAACTGGTCGCGCAAAATGGGGTATGGGTGGTGCGTCCATCAGAAGGAACAAAAAATTTGAGTTTAATTTTACAGCATATGAACTGATTGCCGCCGGTACACTTACAAGATCTCCATGACTCACAACTTCATTACAAACATATTGGGCCAATAGAGCTTCCGAATGCAGCGCCAGGAGCTCGTATCTTCACACAAAGGGCCCCTTTGTCCAGAGAAATAAGTTTGGACGCCCTCGTTCTGAGAGCATAAAATCGCAATGCTATAATTTACCACAGAGTTTCGTCCTAAAGACTTCCGAGGCCGGTACATAAACGTTCGACTGGTACGGAGGGCTACGAGTCTCTAACCATCCTTGAAGGCGTTGATATCTTCGCCGCAATACTTATAGCTGGAAAGTCAACACTTAGGTGATATATAGTTAATCACCACATGCGGCGCGTTGGGGAGTATGGGACCATCTTGAAAACAAGGAGTCGTGGACCAAATAAGACAGCCAAATAAATGAGAACCCCCGCAATACATATAGACAGTGCACATAAATCGGAAAAGGTTATGATTTTAAACCAGGAAAAATGGTATATGCTCACGTTGCATTGTAGATATCCCTATGACTCGGAAAATATCTATTAATTAAGAATCGACGTATATGATACCATGGAACCCAAAACGAACACCTCAGACCCCCCGTCCCCATCTGCGATTATTGATGAGTCCCCGAGCCGACCCAACTCCCAACCCCGTCCGTCAAATTCACACTCTCATACCCAAGGCCGCCGGACTCCCTCACAGCGCAACGAGCCCCAAGAGCGCGGCGGCGAGCGCGCCCAGGATGCCGCGGCTCCTGTGGCCGGCGTCCGCGCCCGAGACCTGGATGCCGGGCGACACGGAGGGCGGCATCGGCGCCGCCGAGGGCGCGGTCGCACCGCCCTGGGTCGGCGATGTCGCGGGCGGCGCGGGCTGGGGCGCGGGCTGGAACGGCGGGGGCGGCGGCTGCGAGGGGCCCGTGGGCACGGGGCCCACGACGCCCGGGGGGCAGAGGGACGAGGTGACGGTTGGTACGACCTGCGTGGTTTTGTCTCATCGTCAGTTTCGCTTCCCTTTCTCTGCCCCTTTCCTTCTTTTCTCGTAGGCTGAGCTAAAGGGGTATGAAAGGGGAGATAGCGAATTTGGAGAGGGGACGGGACAGGGCGGGCGCAGGATAGCTAGCGAGCTAGGTAGGTAGGTAGGTAGGCACGTGTGTGGGTAAGGGGGGGAGGGGTTAAGGGGGTGACGATTTTCGCGGAACCCGAAAACTTACGCTGGTGACGGTGCAGGGGCAGTTGGTCACGACGAGGGTCTGGAATGGTACGAAGGCCGTGTACTCGCAGTCGTTGAAGGTGAGGACGGTGGGCGTGGCGCAGACGGTGGTGAGCTCGGCGACGACGACCGCCTTAGTGACGGTCGTGTTGTACCAGCTCCAGACGGGGGGCGCCACCGGGGCCGGGATCGGGGCAGAGCCGTTGACTATGGGCAGTACCGAGTTGGGCGGCGCTCGCGTCATCGTCGGCGGCGGCGACATCGGCTGCTCCATCGGCATGTCCTGGGCCATGGCGCCCTTGGCGGCGACGAAGGCGAGGGCGCCGAACGCGGCGGCGGCGCTCTTGCGTTTGTGGTGATACATCGGTTACGACGAGGGGAAAACGAGCGACTGCTACTGATAGCGCAACGTAGGTGAACGAACGGACTCAGGGGAGCGGGAAAAGGGGGGGGAAGCCCGGTCTTTCCAGCAAACACGGTGATGGTGGTGATGGATGGTTGCTTGCTTCAAGAGAAAAAGGGATGCGGAAAAGAATAAGGAAGGTAGGGCGGGTTTGAACCGAGAGAGAGAGAGACGGCGGTGGCCCTTAAGAAGGCAAGGAGGCACGTACGCCGGGAGACGTGAGCTCGCGTCGGGGAAGAATCTGTAATAAGACAGACGATGCCCGGCGCCGACCAATGGAGGCGGGGGGAGACACAGGTCAGACAAAACAAAGCAGCCATTTGGCGATGCTTCCCTCTTGCCGACCTGGAATGCGCTAGGCGACTCGAGACTGTCTCTTCATTCCATCCCCCATCCCTTCGACGGGACCAGGAACGGTCCGTACACATATTTTGGAAGGACCGTTAGTTCCACCGGAGTAATACCAGAGATAGCCAGCAGTTTGATTTCGATTTTCATTTCGGAAATCACGGCCGACTGACGGCCTTATCTAACATAGGAGGGTTCGTATGTACAAGTCGCCCCAATGCTCGCCGAAGGCATCTATCCTGTTCGACCGCCATGGCAGAGCTGATGATGGTAGCTGTGCTGACAAATGGAATAACTTCAGCGCTCTGCAGCGCTCCCCAACACCCCCCTTTGCAGGTGGAAAACCCGCAGTCGAATTTATACAATGCGAGATGATGCCCCTCTCCGAATGCCTGTTAAACCGACTCTACCCACAGGTTCTTAATGCTGCTTTCTTTCCGTCCAACGATGCTCGAAGGTCGACACCGGCGGAAAATAATTTCAAATAACCAAACCCCCTTTCACACCTGACCCATATGCACACCGCGGCGCCGGCCCGCCTCGCGAAACATAGCCATAGAATTTGCGGATAAGCCAATCGATTATTGTTATTGTTCGAACGCCGATCGAGGTGTGTCGCCTATGCTGGTTTATCCTCGCAACGCCGTTCACGTTTGGGGGGGGGGAAGGGTGAGTCTTCAGCTGTAAATGATGAAACATAGTACTTCCTCCTACTCGACTCCGCTTCAGGGTACTTGTATTGGCGGAACAGAATACCGTCGTAAGGTGTCGGGGACATCACGAAAGGTTGGTGGTCGTCACAGATGCCGGAAGAACTCTTGTACTAGCTTTATGTCAAGAGGATCCTCTTGCGGGATGTTGACCTGATAAGTCTATTATTTCCGTTTTACTTGCGGTTAGATCTGCTTTGGCTTCGTTCGGGAACACGACCATTGCCAGCAGGGATCGCATCGAAATCGTAATGCTTTAATGTGCTCTCGTATTTAGGCTGCCGCAAGAATTTCGGGACCGAGTCCTGCAGGTATCATTAGTGAGGGATAGTTGGGACTTTGTCATTGGCCGGAACTTACACTGGCCATCAACTTGAAAACAGTATTCTGAGCGTCCTCAAAAAGCGCCGTCACCTCGTGCAGGGTGTCGATCATGGCGACGTCCTGACCAACCGCTTTCGTCATACGAGTAGCTAGGCTGTTCCGTAACTGATGGTCAATGTTGAGCTCGCAGGGTGAGCCGGGCGCAAGGAACGCGTTGTAGATGCCATATGCTTGCGCCATGATCTCTTTGATGCCATCCATCGACGTCACGTTAGGGCTCTTCTGAGCCGAGCGGATGGCCGAACGGCAGCTGCGAACAAATTCATCGACATCCAGGTAGAACGACAGGTTCTCTTCGCAATGAGTCTCTCGCAAGTGCTCCCGGAACAGTAACCGCAAAGCCGCGTCGCTCAATATCTTGTCCAGACGCTGCGCGCCCGAATCCCTAGGGACGCCAACACCAGAGCGAGTTGCCGACAGGCCATCGCTCTCAGACGTGCGGCCCCTGATTCCTTCTCCGTTCAGTATGTCCTTTCCGGCCGCCGTTAATTGATATATCGCATTCTTGGTAGGTTGAAACAAGGCGGCCGACGGGGACGTCGCCATATAAGCCCGGTCTTGCTGGACCGCCTCCATCATACCATATTCGACAAAAAGTGATGCCATTTCGTACGTCTCGCGCCGCTCGACAGTGGTACAGCAATCCATCAACCAGTCCGAGACGGCCTTGCCAGTAAAGGTATCCTTGTACGTCTTCCCGCCGATCTTGCGTTCGCTAGCGATCTTGACACCCGTCAGCCCATCTCGGTACTCGCTCAAAGATTCCGAATCTGCGGCGCTGACGGTAGACTTGATATTGAGGCCCCTAACCCCCAGCAACCTCCTGAAGACGACTTCTAGAGTGCCCCGGTCCATCACCAGTTTGTCTGTCGTCGGATCCCTTTCCAATATACATAGCGAGCAGGTTCCGAGAGCAGTTAGATCGGCTATCTGCCGTTGCTGAATGCCGTTTCTCGAACAGAAACGGTCCAAAACGGTTATTCCTTTGGGTGTTAGCTGCCACACAGAACCCTTCATCGTGTATGTCGGCTGCAATTTGCCATCTGCAGACTCGATGAACCTGGCGTCTAGAAATCTTTGACATATTGAACGGGCCATATCTTTAGCCATTGAGAAGGTAGTAGTGGTCGTAGTCGTCACGATGCGAGAGGGATCCTTAGGGTCTGGCATACGATTCGACTGCGAAAATTTGAGGGAACCGAGGTTGTTAATGGCATCTTCCGACATGAACGTATGTTCCACTCTCGTTAATCGGACTCGGTGGGCGCCCAGTGGGAGCAGACTAACAATCAATGTCGAGAAAAGATCTTTGAAGTCCTTAAATGCGAATTAGCGACAGCTCCAAGGGAGAAGGGGGGGGCCCAGGGCAGGCGTGCAGAGCAATTGCATCTTTCAAATGGGGGCGGGAAGGGGGCTTGGAATGGCAGGGCCTCCAAGCCCACACACTACCCACCGCTAGCCGATCGAATTGAACAGAGAACGCATCACTCACCTTCGTAAATGGGCGCTCATCATCCGTCATGCGGAGTAGCCTCGAAGACGTTTGATGCATCTTGTTATCCTGGTGTGGTACTATAATAGGCGGAGGGTTATTCCGGTCGGCCTGGGAGTAAGGCCGCGAAATGGGGTCCTTCAGCGACGCCAGACTCGACTGCCTCCTGTCGAGTTTCAGACTCTCGAGAGTCGTCGGAGTCGACGCAGCAGACAAGCTATTTGACACGCTCCTAGAGGCAGGGGACCTTGCCTGGCTAATATGGTCGCTACTCGTACACCGAGGATCAATCGCAAAGGACAAGCGGTTGGGGGTCGAAGATGAACCCCTCGCGCGGATTGTAGGCTCCGAGATATTTGCGATAGTCTTGTCAAATGCAGCGGCAGCAAGAGCTAGAAACCCCCCGGGTTTCTGGTTCCTATTCGAAAAAGGTAGAGAGCTGGTCGAAGCCGTGTACTGGTGACGGCTATGGCTCAAGCGAGTAGTGGATTCGGCTGGAGACTGAGGGTTGCTAACACTATTGACCCGACTATGGGCGGTTGTTGCCTCGCCAGAGACCTCGACTTGTTGTTCAAGTGGTTGATTAAACTTGTCAGTGCTATCAATGGCGTCGGCAAGAATTTGTAGTGGCTGGCTTGTTGTTGCGGCTCCTCGACTGGTTGTTTGGTTGGTCTGGGGGATTGCAGCCATCTACCATTCACAACAAGGGGAGGCTTGGGAACGGGTTTTTAGGTCGGCAGAGAGAGCAGGCTGCGTCGAATTATTATTAATAACAGACTGCTGCCATGGGGAGACGGGACTGGGACTTCAGGGTCATATGCTGCAACGAGATACAAGGACCGGACACACTAACATTAAAAAGCAAAAAGAACAAGACCAGGATCTAAGAAGGCAGGTTAAAAAGGCATTGATGATGGCACTTTTCGTCTATTTCTTTCTCCTCTGTCACTGGGCAATAATCCACGTAAGTATGTAGGGATGGGGTTGCAGTCTATGTATGTATGGAGGTAATGTATAGTGTATAGAGCGGAACGTGGAAACTGGAACGTGAGCGGGAAACGTGCCAGTTGTGGGTACGGGATAGTGTACGTACCGGTACTTTACAAGAAATTTGCGAAAAAACCCCATCAGTTAGGGGTTGAAGTCGTCGGTACGGAGCATGATGCTGATTCTCTGTGGGGGAGAGGAGTAAACTGTACTTCTTGGTCGTAGATACGTACGGAAGCGCTAGAAGGTGGGATCCAGGTAAGCAGGTAAGTAGGTAGACGGAACTCGAGAAAGCTGCAATGTACTTTATGACAACAGGGGTGCGGACAAAAAATACAGCGAAATCGTAGGGAAAATAGGAAGGACTACTTATATGATTATTCGGTCATAGACAACGACGATAGGGGAAAGAACTCTAGGAGCCCCTTTCGAAGTGTCAGGTACAAGAATCCCTAAAAGAGAGGTACAAGCATGGAAGCCATAGACCTGTATTCATACCTCACTGGGGTATCCGAGGTACTAGTACAAAATTTCGAAAGCATGCTTGCGGGGCTTACATGCACAGCATGCTTGTAGGCTTTTAGTGGGAAATGGAGGTCTGCGGTGCATGTAGAAAATTTGTGCGCCTGCCGTATTTTCTATTTTCTTTCTGCAAATGCAAAGAAAAAGTGGGCTACATACGCTAGGGAGTTACTTATTAATTCTGATGCAGGCCATGCCCACTTGGTTCTGAAGGAAGAGAATTAGGCCGGGAATAGTATAGCTTGTGAAATACCCACTGAAGTGCCGCCACTTGCAAAGCAGGGCCTCCCTTGTCTCGGACTGACTGCTACAGGGCTAATTATTCGCAGATTCGGAGCCAGAGCTACTAGGTAAGTAAAATAATGTGGAAAGCGGAGTGACCGTGTTTGAATTAAAGCCTCCACCTCCTCTTACGTACTGCTGAGTATAAGTAATGGAATTCACCTGCTCCTGATGACGGTGGCAAAGCCTGGGTGTGGAATGGAATCGACGGAAAGATGGTTCCATAATGAAGCCATTCTCTTTGAATCTATGCGATGCAATAGGGAGGCAGCAGAGATAGCCATTCGAATGTGCGGTCAGATAGGCGCACGGGTATGTAGACAGTGAATCACTGATGGCCCTTGTCCTGGATCCAATGGGAGCCTATGAAGGACCTCATATCCAGCTTGCATGTACGTGTACTCAGTATATATAAATTTTGATTATGAATCAGAGATGGGCCCAGTATTCCCAGCCATTGCCATATTGGAAACTTCTGTATCAGAGCGGGCTGCAACTTACCGTCGCATGGCACCCCGTCATTTTGCCATGTGCGAAGCCACATACCTTAGTGAGATTCCGCACAAGTGGATGTCTCATCCGCAAATGAACCAGGCGGACGTGCGAACACATACAGGGCTTGCATATGGGACTGTACTACTCTACTGCCACGAGGCAACCCCATTAATAGACTCTCGGAAGAATAGCGGCAATAGGAGCTTAGATCACATCTACTGCATCGAGCTACTTTCATCCCTAGACGCCCCTCCATACCAGAGTCCCTTGCGCCAGCACATGTCCACTCGGACGAGACACATTTCTATGTAATAGATTGGTAGATGCCTATACATATCACTCTATGTGACTAACTATAACAATCAAGCAGCGTTAACACGGATGACTAGCAAGGACTTGCTTGCGTTTAGTACCAGGTTGATTATTAATCCACCGACTGCCGCTTTCCGTAACATACACAAGCAACTAGACTAAGACGTATTCAAGGCTTTTGCCAAGTCCAAGAACCGAGCGAATAAGAGCAGGTACCGTTAATAAGGCTATGGTGGCAGCGATACATACGTAGCCGTGGGACCGGGAATAAACAACGGGAAACCACATGGCTGCCTGCCGAGTCATTGATATGAGGCCGAATCAAATGATCCCTGTGAGGCACCGCGCTATCGCATTCGGCATACTGATTTCAGTATAATTGGCCCAGTTATTAGTGTCTTTGCCGTTCTTTAGCGCTTGAGATGGTCCACTACTAGGCTTTTCAGACAAGCCCTTTCAGCGGGCGTGACAAGCAAGGATCTCCACCTACCCTTAATACGGACGATATGGGAGATTAAAAGAACCAGCTATCTAGCGAGATTCTTAGACTAGTTGCCTTTGCCGCCGTGGCGGGCCCGCTATGGACGACATTCCCACGTTTCTGGAAAGCGCCTTGGATGATACAGAGAGGCTAGCGGAGCGCGATGGTTAGCTTGGTACTGGTAGAACGCCTTCTACACGTGTCGGACACGTGCCATCCTTGAACGTTGGGCCACGTACGACGTACGAAGCAAAAAGAAGTCTCTGTTATCTCAGCAGTGCCTGCCGCATTCCTACAGTAGAAGGATGCATTGAGGTTTAACTTGCAGAAGAAGATTTTTTCAACACCCTGGCTATTCTTTAAATTTTGTGGGAGTAATAATAAATAAGACGGAAGACTGATATGAGGTTCTGAAGGAGGGAGGTTTTGGTATTTTATTATTGGACAGCCAAGGAGGAATACCACGTTTTTTTAAGTTCCGGCGGGTGGGGGCTACATCAGACCACAGCAGTCATGAGAAAAACGTGAGCAATGCGCCTCATCTTAGTAACACAAAACTACCTTTTACACAAAGCTCGTCGTGCCGAGACATCTGCATGGTCGACTGTCCGCACCCGGGTGGATATAGGTAACAAAAAGTTGAGAGTGGGAGAGGCTCCTGTTGCTGATTAGATTCTGACGCAAGCCAACGGAAGCTTATGGTGAAAGGATTTTTTGACACACCGACATGGTAGGCCGCCCTCCGACGAAGTACATACCTACCGAGGTCACTCTCAACATTCTCGTCTGCCTATCCCGGTAAATGGTAGAACGAGGCGTAGCTGATGGGTTGTCTCCCGATTTTAGATGAGTACTTCGCGGTCCGAGAATTTCATCAAGATGGGGTCTTTAGCACTAGTGACTCCACACTGCCTAGGTAGAGTCTAGACGAACATTCCCGCAGTGGGCAGGCAATTGAGGGTTATGTAATTACGAAAAGTACCCAAACTCCGCCCTTGGCAGTCAAGCGGGTAAAATCAATGAAGCTTTGTTAATTAGTACTAATTAAGTCAAACTTTCCTTACGCTCCCTCTAGGAAGGCTCTTGGCGGTTCTACTTGGACGCGCAGGTGTTCTTCAAGTGATCAGCATCAATAAAATTCATCTATGGAAGGTCTCACGTACGTCGGTGCCAACGTACCGATGTTTTAAAATTTCATTCCATGGTGTTTCCACTCTGTCACGTGTCCGTCATAGAAAGGTCAAGTCAGTTCTGCACGTACTGTCCACGGATCCCGACCACTAAAATTTGGACCAGGGTCGTCGGGAGTCATAAACCGATGATAAACAGTGATCTGTAAAATAAAGCTCGAGGCTGGCTTCGTTGCATTCATCAGATTGGCGGCTGACCAAACGTCGTGGATCCTAGTAAGGGTTTAGCCTTGGCGGTCCTGGCTGCGAGACGGGTAGTACCGCGTATCGGACGGTCACCGCCTCTGAGCCAGCAAGAGACTGCCTTGACTGCTGTTATACTTTGCCACTGGCGAGGAGATTTCCTATATTGGCATTCAACCTAGTTCCAAGTCACCCATTTATCTCGGGGAGATGCGCCGTAGTACCAACACCACTTTGGCGTCCATTCCAGATTCGGAGTTAAACCGCGGGTACAGGCATACTACGCAAATAAAGGAATATCACTATCATAAACTTTCGCTTCCGAATAGGGCATTCGATCACGCCGATTAGCGCTCCTGATGTTCCGCACTTTGAAGTCACATTACTCCGAAATCTTTATTCATCGGGGTCTTAATTGGATTAATATAGTATCGGTAGTTGCGGATGCGTAAGCTTCGAGACAGAGCAGGTAGAGAGTGCTGCTTAAACTTAATGTGCGTGCCCCAACCGTCCGGTCACAATACAATTCGACAGAAGCGGCCCTCGGGTGGGGGATTTGAGGGCAATTGTGATTGACATGGTCATAGATTGGTACAGATCGCGAAGTTATTCCTTACGTCTAGACCGTTGTAAACAACTGTTCCTACGTCCTACGAGAAGATCCAGGTGGCTGGGATTCAGTTATGACATCGCCTAACTCTTAACAATTCCCCTATGTATGAGCCATCCCTTGGAAATGACTCGTGAGCCAAGCAATTAGCACGATACCACTGTCGTAATCCCATAAGGCCGGTCCGTCTGTAAGCCCACTAAGCGAATCGCGTCCCCTTCAACCTCAATGTCCTATAAAACGCTCCATCATCACCGTGCGGACTCGGTTCGTCCGCTGAATTCAGGTGCGCACCATGGTCATGGCCCAAAAGATGGATGACATTCCATGTTGTTCCCATCCTTTCTGATCCGCGCACGTGGTATCTTCGGACCGGGGTTCCCGAACGGTTACCGCTCGGCGTCGGGCGAGGCCCAGCAAAAGCAAGCCCTCGCCTGTTCCACTGCTTCTAGCGTCCTTCTCGAAGCAATTCGAAAACAGGAGCTGTTGCTTCCGCATGAATTTGGCAGAGGCCAGGGGGTGACCCCGGCGTGCGGCCGCTGGTTGAAACGCCTTCTGGGCCGTTTGACTTCATTTTCGCGAACTGGTTCCTATCCCTACGGGCCTCCACCGTTTCAGGGCCCACGGCATGGCTGATACGTATAGTTCGAAGCGATGACCTAAGTAGTATTCTTCGGTGGTATCCCTTCAATGCAGTATTACTTTTCGTTTCGGTACTTCGTATATAATCCACCCCCTAGCTAAAGCCAGACGCGAACGACAGTACGGCCCATGAGGTAACCTCAGCCGCATGCGTCTACCTTGGCAACTGTAAGAGATTACCCTGATGAGGCTTCAGCTAACCGTCAGCCCAACAACTTACCTCATCGACGTAAGCCAAGCCTATGCGTACTGTTTTACGCGGTACTAATTCCGCATTCAGAGCAACTAACGGCGGCCACCTGACCGACGTCTTTGACCGCCGAACAGCACCCCAGTTCAGAAGAGAGCTTAGCTCGTAGTCTAGTGCCGGGTAGGGCGACGGTTGTAGTGGCCGGATATGGAAGCTGGATGGACGAAGGCCAATGACAATTTATTTGCTTTGTGCAACGACCCGACGGTGAATCCGAATACAGGTACCAATTATTTTGCAGTCTCGTCAGCCTCGCGGCTGTCGGCATTACATATCCTCCCCATTTGCCTGCAGGGGGTTGTGTAAGTGGGGGATACTAATACTTGGGTGCTTTGCGCTGCTGCGTGGATTGGAGGTGGTATTAATGAACAGCTAACGTTAGCCTGAAGGCTGCCGGAGAAATTCTCTATTTCTATGTACCGCCCCACACTGCCATGCGATCTCTTGTGTGAGGGACTACTCAGCACTTTTTAGCGTGGCACGTGAATAACCCCCGCGTTCCAAGTTACTTAAGCTTGGCTCGCAAGGCTTCCATCTTTCGTTATAGTTCGGCAGCTCCGTAAGGGCACTTTATAAGTCGCAGGGGTTTATTTAGTCAGTTACCTCCACCTCCCCGCAATATTGCCTAGACAGCTATTATGTATAATTCCATACATTTTGTATACAAAAATACTTCTGTTAATCCATTTGCTGTTCTACCACTTTTAAAGCAGTAATTCTTCTTATTTCATTATAACAGCATTAACGTAACAACGAAGTTTTTAAGAACGGCGTACTAGGCCTTAAATAATATCATATACAGTTGTACTTCCGTTAATTATTGCACCTATATCTTTTTCTTATATAATACTTTATTAAGCCTATATGTTCTTATAAAATCGTAAGGTGGTGGAGCTTATGATGATTGTTGTCGTTGATGATGTTATTCCCATACAAATTGTATGGGAAGCTACATGATAAGTGTATTATGGGCGGCTGGAGGTAGCTAACTAAATGAACCCCTGTGACCTGTAATTCGGCCTCGTATTAGATCTGGAGCCCGAAAAGGAGAGACAACGTCATAGCAGAGCCCCACCCACGAAGAAGTTTGACCATACCGGGAAGCGAATTCGTATGCTGTTTGTTACGCGGTGATTGATAAAATGAGATTTCAACTCGCACATGAAACAGTGCTATTGCGAAACGGTAGGGGTTAGGGCGCCATAGAAGTGGCCTAGGGGATCCGTGGCCGCGGGCCAAAAATTCCAAACGGGACGGCGCACCGTACGTAGATGAAGTTATCATCACATATGTTGTCTCACCAGTAATGTTTGATTGTACATATAGATAGATAAATATAGACAGTGAAAATGCGGCCCGTTTTCAATACTGACAGCAGAACTACGGTAACTAAGGGTCTTCCATTGATGTTCCCGAAGCGGCAGAAGCCGCCGTATAGAGCCGTAAAATCCAATGCGCTTCGGCTAATATATCCAAAAGGAGAACGGCCAATAGATAGTATACCGAGTTAACTCTTACCCATTATGGTGGTTTATGTGAATTTGCCTTCTCCATACAGTGTACACCAAGCCCTTCGTATCACTGAGTGACGCGAGTCGCCCATTCTGTCACTATTTTAACCTGGGGTGGCTTGCCAGGGATAATTAGCTCGCTCATCAAACACCACCCACGCTATGGCTGATGGACGCCCACGTGGTTTGGGAAGCCTCGCAAGGGCAAATTAGATTGCATATGGTTTCTAACGGGTTGACTTTAGTATACCGAGTACTTGTAACGTACTAATGCTACTACCTACATGCCTACCTTCTTTGCCCGGCATACTCGTTATAGCTGTACATTGGGGGTGCTCAATGCCGGCACGTGTCCAAACCGATTGATTCGCTACTTGATACATATAGCACACATGCTTGCATTTAGGGATCGTGAGCCCGCCCGTGTTTACGTAACGGTTGTTAATACGGGTATCTCCAAAAAGTGTTAGGAACATAACTATATTATACGACTCGTGGCTCCAAAATCGCCAACTGACCCGTGGCAGAACCTACATATTTAAAACTAAAAGAGGTCGGAGTTTGCGGTGTACAGGGTAGTAAGTAGTATATGTATATGTACTTACAACTGCATCAAAAACGGTTTGGTACTTAAAGGACAGGAGACCCCCAACTGCGTTCCAGACCGTTCGCACGTCTCGATCCGGGGAGGGAACGCTAAAAACCCAATGTATGGTTGCATGCCCACCGCGCTTGTGTCACCGGCGCCATTATGGCCCCTACGAATGAGAGAAGCGAAAGTCCCCGATCATGCAAGCCAGGCCACATGGCAAAGACAGGTCAACCTAGTCATGTTTGTTTTTAGCCTGCCTCGCTCTACCACCACCGTCTGCCCGCCAATATAAGAAAAGGAGACAGACAAGGCGGACACGGCTATCCGCGCTGCATTCCACGGATATCGACCAGAGCACGTGCGGAGGTGCCGACCCAAGTGTTTGGGATCGATCGCAACTCCATGTGCGCCCCTTGTGTCGCCATCCTTGCAGCAACCCGCGACGGCAGCTGGCAGCGAAGACCGACCGGCTAGCGAAACTGCTTGCTAGGGTCACACCGCTGCATCACGCTCACTCAGCCCCGCACATCCTGTCGATACTGGTTCAACGCTTGAATTCTCATACGTGCGATACTACAGGAGGTGGCCCTCGTCAAACCCCAATTACGTAGCTTGTTTTAGTCACCCAAGGGGTCCGAAAACGGCAGCGCGTGAGGAGCGAAACTCCGTGTGAGCAGGAAATGTCACGGTTTCCCCTCACTAGGCACATATGCAGAGTAGCGTCAGGAGTACTATCAATGCAGTCTCAAACTTCTTCTCTGATCAAGATGCATATGTATCGGACGATTCTTCCTACCTTGGAGGGCGACGAGGAGAGCCCGATACCATGATAATAGGGAGACGACAGATGGTGATAACGTGACTCCTGGAAAGATATTGCGGGCGTAGTTCGGTATTTGGAGTGGCTACTACCACGTCGCTCATTTGTACACCCAGCCAGAGGTTGAGGTTATTAGCCGATATAGGTTCGCCCGTCCGCTAACTCAGCCGCCACGATTACTTATCAAAAAGGATGAAGCTGGTAGACGTCAATAGCCATCTCCCAGTTCCGATAATCTCCCGCGCAACTTACATAACTTAGTTACTACCGGCCCCTTTGTTATTACAAACTAAGCGGAGAGAGCTCTTCATGCGCCCACCTCTTCCGGCTGCGGCGAGGTGATCGTTCCGCGACTACCCCTTTGCGGTGTCGGGACGAGCTCAGCCTTGGTACCGCTTCGGACATAACGCACTCGTACGGTTTTCGGTCGGGAGACCTTGTACAGTACCTTCGGCACACACACCGCCAGACAGATGAGGATGCGCATCAGTCACTCTACTGCACACGCGAGGCTCTTAGCATCCATACTATATCTGCACGTCACCCACCATTATAGAATTGAGTTAAGAGTAGTGCGGAATGCGCAGCCAAACCTCTCTTGTGGTTTGGGTCAGACACCTACGAGTGGGGTTTGGAGCACCAGGCGTGGGGATTGGCCGGCAGATCCCCGCAAGCCTTCTGCAGTGCGTGAGATCGGCATAGGCTTTCAATTGAGATACCTATCGGCCTCCTCCCCTCGGATTGCTCGACTTGGAAGATCGTTCCCACGTGGCAGCTTATGTGCTTCACAGTCGCCTAGGCTCCCTGGTTCGGGAGATCTTCCTATTGACCCTGCCCTTTCACAGTCTCGGGGTGTGGCAGACCGACGTCCTTCTCGCATGGCAAGCAAGCATGGCATCGTTCCCATTTGATCCGTCATGCTGTCGTGCTCCCATTGGTCATGCAACAAACGGCCCTCTTCATCAGCGATATTCACTGCGCGACATATGCGGACACCGGCACATAATGCAGAGCTGGAATCATTTCAGTCAATAAGACATCTTATTAGACTTTCACAGACAGCGTACCAAGGAGTGCTAGGGATCGAAGCAGTTGAAACATCTAATCGAGGTACGATGGTATACCATTCAATATAAAACTCCTGGCCCAACCCCAGTGCAGATGTGTGATAGTTGTGGCCTTAGCTGTAGGAAGTTACGAAGTATAGGTAAATCCACAATTTGTGATGACGCTTAAGCACAGAGAAGCTCTATCTGGATGTCGAATCACTGATCACAGTGTTACGGGCGTAGGGCCTCTTCCATTTCTCTTCGTTATGCTCTACCAAAACGCCTACAGTATCACTAACTCGGAGACAGCCGGTGCTACTCGTCGGGTATCACTCTGTACCTGACAGTGACTTCCGCAAACCTAAATTGGTTACGTTTCGTGTGACAGGTCACTTTACACTTTACCGGCGTTCTGGATGGACATCGAGCCAAGCCCGGCGTGTCTACGCAGTGTAGCATACAGATATACCCGCGGCTCCGGCCCCCAGGCAGGGGTAGCGGGGAAACAGAAGACAAGCGTTGCCGTACCGCCCTTCCGGATGACGATGACAAGCCATTCGGTTCCAGGGTGCCTTTCCCAGCGACCATGATTCCCGTCTCGCTTGGGGTCCCGGCTGGTCATAGCGGGGCCCGAACTTTGAGTATTTGAGTTTGGCCCGTTCATGCGGATGACGGCGTCGATTCTGGAGTCCTTCCAATCCCTATTGTGCGACTTGACTTGCCTTGCCAACGCGGCACTGCGGACAAGGGGGACGAGGCTCCATATCGCTCCCCGTCAACTTCTGTAAGGCCAATCGTCGCTGCTTCGCCAAGGTCCCAGGAATTCATGCGGACTGCTCTATCCACAGCGGGCTTTGTATTTACTTTTCACTGACCTACTGTACTCGCTTCTCTCGTTTTGATGACGAAGATGCATTCTGAGCTAGCCGGTCACGGAGCGTTGACTGAACGCGGCCTCACTTAGCACCATTTTCGGAGACAGGCACCGCCCGCTTTGCTCTCTGTCGCGCCACCGGGTACTCCGGACTTCCCATGACGTCCGGTCCCGCATTTGTTGCCTTAGCTTGTCAGCGTACATGCTATGTTGCCAGAGTCCCGGAAAGATGCGTGCGGGTACCGGAGCTAAAGCTGCGGAGTAAAAACTTAAAGCTTATCTAAACTGATGGCCTAGGAGTCTGACTCGTCGTCCCAGACGTGGGCTATCATCAAGTCAAGTACATTTCACTTCAGCGATGCTCAGTCACCCCGGGGAGACGGAGCTCTTACCAAGCCTCGCCGCGTGAGACAGCCAGTGGCCCGACAGAAAGTCTCTGCGTGTTATGCGACCTTACAGAGTCCGAAAGTCCAGTCAGAGTGCCATATCGAATTCACGCCTCAGCTTCCCGTGGCTTCCCCGATAGCCCTAAAGTCTACTATAAGGCTGAACTGCTCGGGAAGGACACTCCCGGTGCCTTATTAATCACTGATTAAGCTTAGTGGCAGACTAACGACAAGGCTAAGATTTTGAGTTTTGACCCCAACTCGGGACGGCGAGAAGTCGGCAGATAACTCGGCATTGGATTTTCAACCGGGCCACTTGCCGCATCTTGATGCTATACTGCCTTACGGTTTCTTGGCGATGATGCCACTTCCAGTAACGATCCCTGTTACCATACGCAGACCCGGCATTTGGTCTTATCTTCTCGTGTTGTTTCAGCTTGACAGCTCATGTATATAACCAACACATCAATCTCATGATGGAGAGGGCGTACTTACTAACGCTCTATAAGCAATGACGAGCAACCGGTAATGGCTGGAGGCATATGATACGATGAGGTTATTGGCCGCCTAGCCCCCGCTTCTTCGCTACCCGAGTAATCTGAACCCGCTAGATCCGGACGCACGCCAGGTCTGACCGAGCTACGCCCTCAGGGCTTCTCATTATACGTTGGTAAGCAAACTCTGAAGTAGCCCCCTTTCCGTACGGTAGCTCTAGGTATTCGCAAACAGCAGGCTATAGGCTCTCTCCAGCCCGCATTAACATTCTCTGACTACGACATACTGGTACTTATCGCCAGCATCGGCTCATCTGTCCACTATCGACCCCTAATTATGGCCGCCCTCTTCTCTGCGAGTCGGCGCCGGCCCAATGTTCTTGACTCGGATGGCGCCCAGGCGTAGTAGTAGTAAGCTCTCGCTCGCCTCCCAGGGCCAAGCAGCTGGTTAAAGCTTCCATGGATAGGGGGTCTGGTTGACTGGACTTTTGTAGGCAATGGTGGCCTAAACGGTGCCTTAGAGGTTCGCTTATCCGACCCCCTACGGCCGTGATCACCGGGTAGCGCGCTATACTCGTAAGTTTAAGAAGCGCTCTCCATCATATATATCATCCCTAGCTTATTTAGAGTCCGGGAGGGCCGTGACTCCTTCGGCTCCAAGGTGTCGTGCCAGCTAACCTAAAAGTCAGCCAGGGGGACCTAGCTGCGCCTAAGTCCGAATATACCATTGTTTGTGACTACGTACCAATGCCTACGTGGATGTCATGGATGATGATGAGATACCCATGCCCTCTCTACCGAGATAGTGGATATGTCTTTGTTACTCTGCCGGTTGAGAGATCTAGCCTCACCCGCTAGCATACCCAGCGCACTGCTCATCTAGACCAAGCGGAATACCACAGGACAGGTGCGTTCAACGGATCCAAACTTGCCACCTACGCCCCGAGATAAGGAGGGCACTGGCGCATGAGCCAGGAAGTACCCCATACAAGGCTATTTAGGGGCGGGTGAGGGATACCGGTGGGCTGGAAACTCGGCCGTTAGCTTCCACACTCAGGACCAAGCAATCAATCCGCGACCCGCGGTACTCGTAGCACGCACTATTCGGCGAACTGCTTTCTTGGACTGCGTAAATGCTCTTAGGAGACTACACCGGGAACCCCGTATGCTCGCGTTCTAGCTTGCCATGCTGTTCATCGCTGCGTCTGTCCCTAATGTTGCCTCGGGCCTGTATAAGTAAGGCGCATATGTGGATCGTCGTGATCCCAGATAACTCGAGGCTGCCGTAGTATGAGGCCCGTTAACAGAGTAGTGTAGCAGGTTCATAGGTGATAATGGCGTTGAATGTTATACGGGCAAAGAGTTCTGTTCCAGAAGAGTCCAGAGTGGTCTTATTGGCGTAAAAGGGGTCGATGGTGAGACCAGACGCACGCTCCGAGCGAGTTCCTCTTGCGAGCTTACTAGCTCCCCCTGGCCTATTTGCTTTTTCAGTTCCTTGTCAAAGCTCAAATTCAGTCATTCGAGCTCCATCTTCATCAGCCTTGTTGTGAAAACCGATGCCCGTTTCCCTAGAAGCTGCTGGCTTTCCGGCAGTAGCGCCCACCCCAAACTCTACTTCTGCTCCTGGTAAGCCACTGTGACTGGAAATAAGTCAGGTCCTCCAGAGTAAATAATGTCTGAGAATGAGCGGTGAGCATGTTCTGACTAACTGGTTCCGAAGCTGAGAGGCTCTCCGGGTGGCCTGTGGCTCGGTTGTCGGTGCTCTGCGACACCTTATACGTCTCCAGGGATCTTTCCGACGGTACAATTCAGGACGGCCGGGGTCGCCTTGCAGCTCTACGTTATATATTACCCGAGTTGTGGTTTGGTACTCGAGTTAACTCATCCAGGAGCGGGGTCTCGTTTCATGCACATTGAGGTTCTGTGGTGGATGGTGATAGTTCTCCCTTTCGGTACTAGTACTAGACCTTATGGGCCATTGCAATCAGATGGTTCAGAATCCCGGGGCCCAGCAAGCGAGGTACGCACAGGTCGCTTCGAGCTCGGCGTTGGACAAATAATGTTTTCAGAGCAGTATAGCGAGCCGAAGACAGGAAGGTATTGGAGACAGGGGGGACCCTCGTTTTGACATATGCGATAAGGGAATCTGTTGCTCGACATATGAAGAGCCAACGCCGAGAAGAGCAAACTGACCCCTTACACGCCGCAGCGGTTTTGATAGTTAGCCAAGCCAGGTATTCCCTTCGTGAAACGTCTTTAATAGGTTGCCATGGTACGAGTAGATTGTCCCAATGGAGATCTGCAGCAGCGGCGGGCCCAGCTGACGAGGCTGAAGAGGTAATGCGTCCTCGCCGGTAGCGTACAAAATATACGTTTCTCGGGGTCGTCCTGTTCTGAGACCCGGGTCAGGATATCACGAAAATTCGGCTACAGTAACGGCGGCGACGACGGTACCTCACAGAATATACCGTCCGAAAGGGTCTGATCGAGCCGTAGCCGGCTGTTAGGCAAACGTCCAACTCCCTATCTACACTCTATCCCCCCGGTCATACTAGCTCGCCGAAATACCGAGTAAGCCTAGCGCACCTAAACCACAAGCTCCTAAGATATTTGGTAGTTACTCGTCACCCCTACCTTACCCCAGCCCCGTAAGTCGGCGCCAGGAACTCTAGAGGCTGGACATAATATCGTCTACTCCATCATCCCGACGACTGCTCGCCTGGCCGTACGGTAACGATACCGCCCGGTACCACCTTACGCGCGTCAGGCCTAAGAGAACTATAGAGAGCCAAAACAGACATCCCAAAGTTATGTCGCGGCTGGTATGTTGTGTGAAACTCGCTGCCGTGATAAAAAAACTACACTGGAACGGAGCGATTTATGCCGGGGCTTTCTTCAAGACAGAGAGGCTCTCCCGTCCAGCCCTTCAATGAGCGTTGATTATTTATGCGATAACTGTATCTTGCAAGGTATCCTTCTCGGGAATATGTTCAAGCGTGATTTCAGTCCTCTGGAAATCCGAGTCTCTTACCATAGGCCGCGTTAAGGGGGTACAGTATGGGGTGCGTAGGTAGCAGCACATCAGAATCCCCACGATGTATCAGACAAAGCTAAGCATGACTTTGCTAGCGATACGAGACAGTATACGACACGGATGATTAGTTCCTATGATATCGGTATCTCTGCCTCTATAGCTAGGAGGTTACCCTGGGGGGGGGGGGGGGGGGGGGGGGGGGGGGGGGGGGGGGGGGGGGGGGGGGGGGGGGGGGGGGGGGGGGGGGGGGGGGGGGGGGGGGGGGGGGGGGGG